>CM076584.1:1013891244-1014039335 GCA_034641835.2 Pinus albicaulis
ATATGTCCGGCCAATAGTAGGGGATCTCCCCGGTAAAAATTCCCAATTAGACTTTGAACCGTTTGGAGTAGGGATCCCGTCCGGGGTGTGGGTCCGACTACCACTTAAATGACTATCTCTTCGGTTTCGAGCAACCTGATTGAAACTGCAAACATACACTTATTAACACGATATAGAATACATGACTGATGAATAAAAACCGATATATGACACTGTGCATAGCAAGGTAATAGACAGAATGCATAAACTCAGGAAATGTCGTTAGCAACACATCTATGAGGTATGCATGCAAGATAATCTGACCGCCAAAGAAACAATCCTTTGTGGTAAGAATATCCCTTAACTTTCCGAAGGATATAACGAGATGCTAATAAAATAGTTCATTAACATTCATCATGAAGTAAATAATAAACTTGAGCATCATCAACACAATCACAGATAACTATGGTGCATGAATGACACTATTAATAACACAGATTCATTAATCAAAAGATATTCTGAAAATGCACGCAGAATACACACAATGTTGTCACGGCTAAACACATCATCCAATCACAGGGGTTTTAACATGTATTGTATTTCATATATCAAGAGTATGCTTCTTCCGCTACAATGCAATAATGCCTTTCAGTCCCAAAAGAGCCAGCCCTTTACAATGCTTCCCACTGGGGTATTTATAGATTCAACAGCTGCACTTATGGCCTTCCGACGGTTCAACTTCCCGACGGTTCAACTTCCTGTTTGTAAAAATTGCGACCTGCGACCTGGTCGCAAATGCGACCTGCGACCTGGTCGCAAATGAGACCTGCGACCTGGTCGCAAATGCGACTTGCGACCCAGCGTTTGCAACTTATGAAGGTTGTCGCGCAATCGAGGTTCCTGGAGCGTCGACCTTCTTGCCTTTGATGAAGTCTTTCCAAGTTTGGTAATCCGCCGTTATAGGAGCGACAAGAGGGCTTTCCTCTTTTATCCGATGCATACATTCTAGAACATTCGGCACCAGAGTCTCCTTCTTCTGGGAGATCATCATTAAGAGAGAAGCGAGCTTGGTGTAGATTTGCACTGGGGTGACAAGCAACCGGTTCAGATTCTCTTGTGACGCTTCGAATTCCGGTGCGGCGGCAGCTTGTCGTACTGGTTGCAGAAAAGACTGAATTTCCTACTCTACCTATTCCCAGCCTTTAGTTTCATTTAGTGCCCCTAATGATGGAATGTGATGAAGAGCGTTCATGGAGTCAATACCACTGATTAGGTGGTTATACGCAGACACTACTTTGTCCAGGTCTTTGGACAGCTTGTCTTTGGATTGCATACTCATCCGAATTTGCACTTTGGCCTCTTGCGTATGACTCCAATCCTTCCGAGGCACGTGTTCGGGAGCTTGCTGATACTGGGCTATCCAATTCATCATTTTGTCCAAGGCTGTCGAGGCTTCCTTGAGTTGTTCGTGTTTCTGCTTGGTTTCTTCCCGTGCCTCTGCCAATGGGGCCATTGTTTGTTTCAGGGTGAACATTTCCTGGTATACTTGCCTCATTGTCATCTCCAACACATCACATTCCTTCTTGACCGCCAGTGGGACCTCATTCACTTGAGCGGGCCTACCCTGGAGCTGGAGCATCTCATTTTCTAGCCTTGATTTCTCCTGCTCTGCCGCTTTTAGCCGGTTCTGTAAAGAAATAATTTCTCTGCTCATCCTCGTGACATTTTCCTCTGTGGCTGTGGCAAAAGCGGTGCCTGCTGACGCTATCATAACTGGATTTTTCCTTGTGTCTGGGACTATGTCCTTTCCGGTGGAGACCGTAGAGATGGCGGGGTAGCCTGGCGCTAAGGATTTCCTTTTCTCTTGCCGTATCTTGAAAGAGAATTGGTCAAATGTTAATCTGGTCAAGTCGAAGACTTCTTCTTCTTGCTCCCCCGGAATGTCACCAACATTGAGGGTACTTCCCACGCCACCTGCAGGGATATCCAGGGGAGATAGGTCAATGTCATCTATTAGCTTGTCTTCTTCATCCTGCGTTTGACCCTTTTCTTTCTCCTTTTGCCGGCGCTCTGCTTCCGCCTTGTCATGTTCTTCTTTCTTCCGGCCTTCTGCCTCTGCCTCTGCTTCCTTTTCCTCTTTCCTCTTTCTCTCTGCTGCGGCGGCTTGTTCTGCCTTTTTCTGACGATTGACTTTGTCGAGTTCTTCTTTCAGTGCCTTTTCTGCCACCGCCTGTGCCTCCTTTTCCTGTCTTTCTTTCTCCTCCTCTTTTTTCTTTTTTCGTTCTGTCCTGGCGTCTTTCTTGCGTTTCTCTTCATCTTCCTTCTTCTTCTTCTCCTCTCCCTGTTTGGCCTGGGCTTCTGCTTCCCTTTGCTGATCTGTGGTGTCAGGTCCCGTACCGGTCTGTGTTCTTTTATCTTTGGAGGAAGAAGAGCCTCCAAGCTTCTGGCTTCTTTCTTCTAAATTCTGATGCTCTTCTCCTTCTCGGTCTGAGTCGATTCCTGGCGCAAGATGCCTGTTTGCGTTATACCAATTTCTTCTCTCGTCCTCGTGCGGGCGCTCGATGTGCTGATAACTCCATCTAAAATTGGCCTTTTTACAATGTTCAGGAACTATCCTGACTGGGTCGTAATTTCGGCAATCCAGATTTCTAAAGTGATAGATTTTCACCTCTTCCCCTTCACGCGCTACTTCTCTGGAGTCTTTGACCGTATAGGCACCAATGGTGAGAGGTAGCGCAGGCCAAGGTTTCTTCTTCCCTTTGGTAAGGACGTTAGAGAAGCCCATGGTCATCTGGAAACACACCTCCTGTATGAGCACCTTGTTGGTAACAAACTTAGGTAGAGCGTGTGGTGCTTTAAACGAGCCAAATACTCGGATGATTGTGAATTCGGCGAATGGGAACCAGTGTGCCACCTGACCCAGTGTTTCCATTGCTCGCCAAGACATGCAGGGGGCATCTTGACCAAATAGTTTCCCGTAGAGGGCGGGCATGAATATGTGAGAGATTTGCTCGATGTCCGACTTGTACCTAGATTCCCAGAATACCCTGGTCTGCAAATGTATTGCCTGGGTCTGTTCGGGGTCCCAATTATGTGGCCATCCCTCAACATGCATCTGGGCACAGACAGCATCTAATAGATACGAAGCCATGTGGAATTCTGATGGCGCTCCCTCATCTGGGGCTAAAGCTGAAGCCAAGTTTGTGTGCATGGAGCCCATTAATATTCCCGCCCAATTGAATCGAGTGCCGTGGACTGTTACATGTTCTATGATGGTTTCCCATGTTCCATTGAAGGTGGTGGTGTCCGAACGTCCGTATATCCTGCACAGCATGGCGGCCACTAGCTTATAGACTTTCCTCAGACCGGCCACCGGGTACTCCTGGTCCTTTTTGATCTTAAATTTGTCTGGTTCTGCCCACCATCTTCTGATCGTGTCAACCATCGGCACTTCATTTGTAGCAAACCATCTTGGGGTGAAATTCACCTCTGCTTTGGGTAGCGAGTAGTAGACCTGTGCTCTTGAACTTTCCAATGTTGCGAACGCTTTCCCTGCACTATCTCGGATTGTGAAGCTTTTCGGATCAGTCTTCTGTATGATCCAGTCCAGCATCTCCGGGCACGGAAAGATGGCAGGATGCGACCCGACTAGGTGTAATCTGGACCTTTTTACTTTCAGGTATATTTCACGATCCGGGAGATCTTCTGGGAAATCTCCTTCTAGCATGGCGAACTCACGGTATACTTCATACCACCTAAGGCTATCCTCCTTTGCAAAGGTGCAAAGGGTGTCTCTGTATATTGGCGGCAGAGATATTTGTATGTTTGCGTCTGATTCTTCCTCCACCACCTGCCTGCTTCTCCTTCGGGATACCCGGGGTGCCATATCGCTAGAGTCGGAGGGGACCGGTACTGTGTCTGCTCTGAATTCACCTGCTGCATTTAGAACAGAATCACAGGATAAGAAAGACATGATGATAATGGCTAAACAGAGTCTGAACATGCAAAGATAATTTACTGTTCTCTGGGAGTCGCTGGGTCGCTGCTCTACAAAAGGACTCACCCGCGACCTCGCGACCTTGTGACTAGGTCGCAGGGTCGCAGAGTCGCTGAGTGGGACTTTTGCGACCCTGCGACCTTGCGACCTGGTCGCTAGGTCGCAGGTCGCATTTGCGTTTTGCGCGCGCGCGACCTTGCGGCTAAGTGTTTACTAATGGGAAAAAACTGCGGTCTGAAAGGTCCAGAATTTACCATAAGGCATAGCCATGAGGATTTAGGCAAGGGGCGGGCGACCTTGGGGTTTTGAGGGAAACACAATGACGGCGACAATCCAAAGAAAAACCCCCATCCTTCTTAGTAAATAAATAAGACCGTGGGGAGGCTCAAAAATGGCAAGAAATGTTTATGCAGGAAACATAGGGAGGAAAAGGCAACTTACCCGGAAGAAAACGCGCCAGTCAACCTGTCAGAGCAATTCCGCGGTTTTCGCTGAGAGTCACAAATGCGACCTAGCGACCTGACCTTATATAAAAAGGTCGCACGTGTGGACGTTTAATGCGGTCGCAAGTTGCAAGTTTGTGACCTTGCGACCTTGCGACCTACAGGTCGCTGGGTCGCAAATTTCTTTAAAACTTCACTTTGCGACCTTGCGACCTTGCGACCTCAAGGTCGCTAGGTCGCAAGGTCACAAATTGTTCAAATTCTGACTCTTGCGACCTGTGCGACCTGTGCGACCTTAGGGTCGCAAGGTCGCATAGGTCGCCTGGGTCACAAATAATGCATATGTGACTTAGCGACTCGCCTTTAGAACTTTACTTGGTCTCTTTTCCTTTTAGTTTTAAGGGGGGCTCCAAAAAATTTTGAAGTGTGTGTTATGATTTTATGTATTTTTTGGAGGGTGTTGTAGTCGCTACAACAAATGGCGATTCACTGGATGAATTCAGAGTCTCTGCTGATGAAGGGTCGATGAGGGAGGAGGGAGGGGGTTCTAGTACTTGCTTGTTCTTTCTACCTCAGAGTTTACACTTTCCTTCCTTTGCCATCCTGCGTAGTCACCCGCCCCTTTTGGCTTGTTGGGTGCAGATCAACCGAATTTTAATTCCTCATGCTCCAGGATCGAGAGGGTTGGGGAAACCTTGGACAACTGCAGGGTCCGGTACAATTATTTCGTCCTCATGGTGTCGCTCCGCTGCCAGCGAACCTCTCGGCTCCGGCAGAGTCACTGCCTAAGGAGTCGTGAACGTTGCTCCGCTGCCAGCGAGCCTGGTCAGTACTCCGGCGGAGTCGTTACAACACCTCTCTGCGCAGGAAGCCTTTCTCAAACCTTTACCCTTTATTCGTGTGCGATTGCACTTATTTGAGAATGTGCCTGTGGCACTTATTTAGATGGGCATATTTTGCCTGGGCGGTTGAGGGATCCCGACTTATTTTTCTTGCAGAGAGGTTGCCCCTGGTCTCATATGAGGACTCGGGTTTTTCCCGGATGACCTGCAATTCTCTTGAGTTAGCCCTGTTCCCTCACGATCCAGTTGCATCTACGCCAGACATTTTCTACCTGCACCCTTTAAGCTGCTAGGTGGTTCCTTATGCTTGAAGACTCTGGTAAGACCGTGTATTGTCCTTAGGTTCCCATTACAAGCGAGTTTCGACTGCCCCGTGCTTTGCGGCAAGGGCCTTTCATCAGCATAGAACCTCTTCAAGGAGTGATCTGGTTGCGGGCAGCTTAGACAAGGTTTTCTTTGAAGAGTTAGGGAAGAAGCTTTTTTTCTTTTCTTTATTTTTACTTTTCTTTTTTTCTTTTTTTCTTTTTTTTCTTTTTTTTTTTTTTTTTTTTTTAGCAACAAAAGAAAAACGGCTTCTATGATACAGGGGGAGAACAGCCCTTTGAGAGCTATTCAAGTAAAATAGTGTTTGAGGTCATGCCCGTTTACCGGGAGGACCTCGACTTTTCCTTCCAAAGTTTGCAATCGGAAAGTATGGGAACCTATCTTTTCTTTAACCTGAAAGGGACCTATCCATAGTGCTTGAAATTTTGCATGTTTTCCTTTCTCTTCGTGCGCCTTATCCCACTTTAGGACAAGATCTCCTACTTCAAATTTTTTATCTCCTGCAGACCTTTTATCGAACCATTTTTTGATCCGACTCTGGTGGATGGCGAATTTCTCCCGGGTTTTCTGCCTTTCCTCTTCTAGTTTCAGCAGGGTGTCAATGCGTATTTGCAAGGCAGGACAAGGGGTACCGTGGCACTCTTGAGACAACTGTAGAGCGGGGAGAGACAAACTGGGTGGGAGGAAGGCTTCTTTCCCATACACGAGAAAATATGGTGAGGTGCCTATTGATGACTTAGGAGTGACGCGATCAGCCCAAAGTGCGTTTCGGAGAGCGTTATGCCAGTTTCGTTGGTGAGACAGAAGGGTCTTCTTGACGATGCGGATCAGATTTTTATTTGTTGATTCTGCTAGACCATTTCCTTGGGGATAGTACTTTGCAGAGTGTTTGAGAACAATGCCATTTTCTAATGCAAAATCATATAATTTAAAAGATGAAAAATACGTTGCATTATCAAACACTAAGGAAGTTGGAACACCAAACCTGGTAATGATGGAGTGAGTGACAAATTGCATTACCTCCTGATCGTTGACTTGGCGTAATGGTACCGCCTCAACCCACCTGGTGAAGTAATCAGTGGCCGTCAGAATGTACCTGTGTTGCTTAGAAGAGTGGGGTAGAATCTCACCAATGATGTCCAAACCCCATTGCTGAAAAGGTTCTTCTACTACTACCGACAACAAAGGAGCAGTCGGACGCGCTTCTCGGCTTGCAAATTTCTGGCATTGAATGCATTTCCGAACATATGCGTGAGCATCTCTGAAAAGGGTTGGCCAATAATAACCTGCACGCATAATTTTATGAGCAGTGGTATCCCCGGCGAAATGACCTCCCGCTGGTCCATCATGCAGCTCGGTTAAGACCTTCTGAGCTTCATCCTGTTCTATGCAGCGCAACATTACTCCATTGGAATGTTTCTTGAAGAGCTTCCCTTGGATTAACCGGTAGGACGCGGCTTTGAGTCTGATTGCACGTTTCTGCCGGGCATCTAGATTTGGTTCCAATACCCCGTGCGCCAAATATCCCGAGATATCCGAGTACCAAGACGGTTTCCTTTCCTGGGGCATGACGTCAGTTTGGTACATGTCAATCTCTTGCTCCCAATTATCTTCTTCACTTTTTTGGGAACCTGCGGCCTCCGCGGCCATTTGGCATAAACCTTGTCCTTTAACCGTGCGTGCCGGCTTAAACTCTAAGTCGTACTCTTGCATACACGCAACCCAGTTCCCTCTCCTCTCGCCCAACTCTTGTTGCATGAATAGTGAGCGAACAGCTGGATGGGGAACGTAAACTGTGACATGGTTCTTCAAGATGTATGGTCTGAAATGTTTAACCGCTTTGTATACCGCATAAGCCTGTTTCTCGATCTCAGGATAATTTAATTCAGCTCCCTGTAGACCAGTGCTCATGAACGAAATGGGACGCTCGTCATTATTTCTGTCCTTTTGTGTGAACACGGCTGCCAGGGATGAGTCCGAAGCGAACGTGTATAGGCTGAAATCTCTGCCGAAATCTGGGCTCTGGAGAGAAGGCGCTTCGGCTATAGCTTTCTTGATCTGGTCGAAAGCTTCCTTTTCGGGCTGATTCCATTTGAAAGTGGCATTTTTCTTTATCATTCCTTGCAGTGGCTTCACTATCTGGGCGAAATCTGAGATAAACTTTCGTACAAAATTGATTTTTCCCAAAAAGGATTGCATTGCTTTCTTACCACTGGGGAGAGGGATTTGAGAAATGGCTTTTGCACGTTCTGGATCAATGACAATGCCTTGCTTCATTATGATATGACCTAGCAGATTCCCTTCTGCTACGGCGAAAACACTTTTCTTTGGGTTAAGCGAGATACCGTATTTTCTGCATCTTTCGAAAATCTGTCTGAGGTGACGCAAGTGATCCCCCCGATGTTTGGAAAACACAGTAACGTCATCCAAGTAGACCACCACACTTTAGCCTATCAGACCTCTGAATGCTATGTCCATCGCTCTCTGGAAAGTTGCTCCTGCGTTGATTAATCCAAAAGGCATACGTCGGTATGCGAAGGTTCCCCACTTAGTCCGGAAGGTAGTCTTTAACCGGTCTGGTTCAGCCACCAGTACTTGATTGTAGCCAGAGAAGCCGTCCAACAAAGAGAACATCTCTGAGCCGGACACTGCTTGTAATATCTGCTCCATAGGGGGCACTGGGTAATTATCTTTACTCGAGGCCCGGTTCAAGTTCCGGAAATCTACGCATAAGCGAATCTCACCTGAATTTTTCCGTACCGGCACTAAATTGGACACCCATGTGGAATGGCGAACTTTGAAGATAATGCGGGCGTCTAAAATTTTTTTGAGTTCTTTTAGAATTAGCGGCTCCATAGTAGGGTGTACTTTCCTAAGTTTCTGTTGGAATGGTTTTACATTTTCTTTAATGGGTATCACATGTTGTATAATTCGCGTATCGTATGTGCGTAAGTCCTCATATGTCCAAGCGAATACGTCGCGATACTTGCGAAATAATTGAGTGAAATCTTGGGCCTCTTGGGGGGTGCAGTCTTTCCCCAGGTTGATGAATTTAGGATTATCTTCCGATCCCAAGTTCACTTGTCGATGAGCCAAGATCGAGCTCTGTACTTTTGCATTTGGGGGCCCACGGAAACGGTTTTGCAGATCAAACAGCTTTTCCAGTGATACCACCCCTTTAGGCATGGGGTTTCCCTTAACTTGCTCGTACTCCTTTTGCATAGCCTGGTCGTGCTCATTTTCATCTATAGCAGCGTCTTTGAATATTTCTGAGTTGCACATAAATTCCAGCACCTGTTGATCATCATCAAAAACACGCAGATTAGTGATATTGTCTGGCACGGATGGTCTATACATAACTTCAATAGAAAACCCGTCCCTCAAAGAGGTAAACCTGGCGGCAGCATTAGCTAGAGTATCTGCTGCTGCGTTATGCATTCTTAAAACAGACTTAATTCCAAAAGCATCAAAGGAAGAAATTAATCGCCATACCTCTTGCTGATACGCCTTCAAATGTGGAGACAAACAATGAATAGTGTTGCGTACCTTCCAAGTGATAATTTCGGAGTCACCAATAACCCGTAAGCATTTCACCTTCAAATCCAACGCCTTCTTAAGCCCGAGGATCAGAGCTTCATACTCGGCAGTGTTGTTAGTGCATTGGAACTCGAGTCGACAAGAGACTAGGAATTTTTTCTTATGTGGATCAAGCAAAACGCAGCCGGCACCAGAACCATCGAGATTCTTGGAACCGTCGTAATACAATGTCCATATATCATTTTCCGGGTCCTTGGGGGCGGTGTCTTGCGGAGGAATTTTGGGTTGGTGTGATATAGTTTGAGCTTGTTCCTCTGCGACGAGTGTCATTTCAGAAAGGACCTCGGGGCCTACTGCAGACTGGGGAGGTTGGTAACATCCAAAAACGGAGTCTAGAAAACACATACCAAGTTCTTCTTGGGCGAAGCTGATGGGTTCATTTGTGGCATCCAAATCAGTTACAGTGTGCTTCATGTATGGTTCACTTTCAACTCTGATTTGGTTGTTTCTTCCTTTGTAGGGTAGCCATAAGTGAGACCAATCTGTGGTGAAGTATCCTTGCAATTTGCTAGACCAGTCTCTACTAAGCAGTACACCATAGGCTTCTGGGATGTCGACAACCACAATATCAATACATTGATGAACCCTCGAGTCGGATGAGAGGCGGATGATGACATTGTTTAATTCTCCGACTGCCGGTACTTGTGATCTGTCCAGTTGAATGATTTTTGCGTCAGTTTTCTCTGGGAGGATGTTGAGTTTCTTGCATACAGATAAAGGCATGACATTTGTGGAAGCACCAGAGTCAACGAGGCAATTGTGAACGTTGAAATTGAACATCTCGAAAGATAAGAGAAATGGAGGGGTGGACCCTCTCGAGTTCGTGTTGACCGCATTTACTATAGATTGGAAATATGGACTAGTTTGTGCAGATGTGTTGCTAACGGTCTTCGTATTTTGGTTGTTGGCGAAAGCTTTTAGGATAAGCTCCTTTTGGTTCGTGATGCGGGCCAACTCGTAGAGCGAGATATTAGCCCTGGTCTTTTTCATGTCCTCCACTATGTTGTAGTTAGTATCATTTTGGGGACTAGGTTCGGTAGTGGTTTTCGATGGTTCCACTGGGAGTTTGGTCTTTTGACTTGCTTTGCCGTTACTATTGGTAGGCTTGTCCGGCGTAGCTGGTCCTTCGTTGCTAGGGGGGAGAATTTTCCTCAGGAAAGCCCTTTTCTTGTCTTCATATGATTGTTCGGGAATAGCTCCTTTACTTCTAAGACTATGGTTTCGAGTGGGCTGAGCCTTGGGACTTCCTGCCATATTAATATCAATGGGAGCGACTCTCTCTCCCCCGCGGATTACATCGAAAGTTAAGACAGAGGCTCCCGATTCCCCACCTAGGAGCGAAACTTCGTCTTGATCCGAAACTTCATCCTCTGTCAGGCTTCCTGGAGTTTGATCATCCAGAAGCTGGTTGACCACTGCGGTCATGCTGCCGATCCATTGCGGGCACGTCTTTTTAGAATGGGCAGTTTGGTGAAAAGAACAAAAATTGTCCTTCCCTATTTCCTCCACGTTGAGAGCGGCACTGGTGTTTGACGGAGGCCTGCTGGTGTTGGGATTGTTTTTCTTGAAAAAAGGTTTGGGAGGTTTATTTGTATTTGAGGTTTCAACGCCTTTTCTCTTTAAGTCAGAGACCTCATTCGTTAGCAGTTTGAGGGTCTTGGCCATACTTTCGAAATCGAAAGGTTCTCTCTCCCTATTTGGGGTGGAAGACTGACCCTTTTTAGTGGTTGACTTGTGATCATCCTTTCCGTCATGATCCATGACACCTATTGACAACATGTCTTTTTCTACTGCGAGAGCAGCCGCGTAATTTGCTGTAAGAGTAGCGCGGGCCTCGCGTTTGACGAAGACTGCAATATCCCTAGGGAGGGCTTTGGTATAGTAGTCGATGGTGATAGAATCGTCCAACGCTAAGTTTGGAAGAAATTTTTGCAATATGGTTGCGAAGCGTTGGTTAAAGTCTTTAACTTTCTCTTTTCTATGACACTTGATGGTGCTTAGTTCTGTGAGGAGCATAGAGGGTGTTTTATCTTCCGCAAACTTTTGCAGGAACACACAACGGAACTGGTCCCATGAAGTGATAGAAGCACTGGGCAGGGACCGGTACCAGGTGGCCGCTTGGCTTACAAGAGTGTGCGGGAAAAGTCGACATGCGACATCATCGGACTGAACTCTCATGATCTGTAGTGACAGATAGAAACTACTAATATGATCTTCTGCTGATGTGCCCTTTTCAGGATCGAATTTAGGAAGATGTTTCTCTGGGTGTCTAGGCATGTCATGAAGGGGACCTAAAAGAGCCAATGGGGATTGAGCCATCCAGGCGAGAGGCTGCACCCTCCTGGGGCGTTGATGATGTTGGGTTTCTGCTTCAGACTCACTTCCCGTTCCGGACACCGATGTTCCTTCATGATGACGAGAGTGTTCATCGCGGTGTCTTTCCCGGTTATTTACGTTCCTAAAAAGCTCCCAGTTGTAAGGAGGGGGTCTATTTTGGTTTTGGTGGTGATTATGGTTGTCCTGGTGCCTCGGGCCACGAGTGATATCTCCTCTACCCCCACGACCGTGGCCTCTATTGACTCCACCTTCATTTCTTCGGGGCCTATTAACTTCCTCTGCATTCCTTCGGGCTGTGTTACCTTCTCTTTCGTTTCTTCTTTCCCCTTCTCCTTCTCGTGGGGAATAAACTTGGTTATTGGTCCACTGATGTAAGTCAGGTTGTGGTTCAGGGAAAGGTTCAGTATTAGGGAAACCTTCACTATCGTGGGTAACGGGGTCATTTTCCTGGACAGCCCGTGCGAGGTCCTCAATCATGGTATTCACAAGTTCAGGCACGGTACGGACTAGCACGCCATTGCGAGTGATGTTATCGGCAGGGGTCCTAGTGTGAGCTAGGAATTCCATGATAGGGGTATACCGTAAATCCCTGATGAGATTACGGGCAACTGGGCGCAAGGCTCTCAGCTGTTCGTTAGTGATTTCGAAGTATCGGGCTTCCACCGTTGGAATATCTTCTAAAGGAGGAAGGGCAACTTAGTTATTTATGACCTCCCGGCGGGGAGTTTGGGATGGAATGTCTGTTGTATGCTGGGAGGATGCCATGGCCCTCCTTCTAGCGCCAAATCTGTTGACGGGAAAAAATGTCCGGCCAACAGTAGGGGATCTCCCCGGTAGAAAGTCCCAATTAGACTTTAAACCGTTTGGAGTAGGGATCCCGTCCGGGGTGTGGGTCCGGCTACCACTTAAATGACTATCTCTTCGGCTTCGAGCAACCTGATTGAAACTGCAAACATACACTTATTAACACGATATAGAATACATGACTGATGAATAAAACCGATATATGACATTGTGCATAGCAAGGTAATAGACAGAATGCATAAACTCAGGAAATGTCGTTAGCAACACATCTATGAGGTATGCATGCAAGATAATCTGACCGCCAAAGAAACAATCCTTTGTGGTAAGAATATCCCTTAACTTTCTGAAGGATATAACGAGATGCTAATAAAACAGTTCATTAACATTCATCATGAAGTAAATAATAAACTTGAGCATCATCAACACAATCACAGATAACTATGGTGCATGAATGACACTATTAATAACACATATTCATTAATCAAAAGATATTCTGAAAATGCACGCAGAATACACACAATGTTGTCACGGCTAAACACATCATCCAATCAAAGGGGTTTTAACATGTATTGTATTTCATATATCAAGAGTATGCTTCTTCAGCTACAATGCAATAATGCCTTTCAGTCCCAAAAGAGCCAACCCTTTACAATGCTTCCCACTGGGGTATTTATAGATTCAACAGCCGCACTTATGGCCTTCCGACGGTTCAACTTCCTGTTTGTAAAAATTGCGACCTGCGACCTGGTTGCAAATGCGACCTGCGACCTGGTCGCAAATGAGACCTGCGACCTGGTCGCAAATGCGACCTGCGACCCAGCATTTGCAACTTATGAAGGTGGTCGCGCAATCGAGGTTCCTGGAGCGTCGACTTTCTTGCCTTTGATGAAGTCTTTCCAAGTTTGGTAATCCGTCGTTATAGGAGTGACAAGAGGGCTTTCCTCTTTTATCCGATGCATACATTCTAGAGCATTTGTCACCAGAGTCTCCTTCTTCTGGGAGATCATCATTGAGAGAGAAGCGAGCTTGGTGTAGATTTGCACTGGGGTGACAAGCAACCGGTTCAGATTCTCTTGTGATGCTTCGAATTCCGGTGCGGCGGCAGCTTGTCGTACTGGTTGCAGAAAAGACTGAATTTCCTTCTCTACCTGTTCCCAGCCTTTAGTTTCATTTAGTGCCTCTAATGATGGAATGTGATGAAGGGCGTTCATGGAGTCGATACCACTGATTAGGTGGTTATACGCAGACACTACTTTGTCCAGATCTTTGGACAGCTTGTCTTTGGATTGCATACTCATCCGAATCTGTACTTTGGTTTCTTGCGTATGACTCCAATCCTTACGAGGCACGTGTTCGGGAGCTTGCTGATACTGGGTTGTCCAATTCACCATTTTTTCCAAGGCTGCCGAGGCTTCTTTGAGCTGTTCTTGTTTCTGCTTGGTTTCTTCCCGTGCCTCTGCCAATGGGGCCACTGTTTCTTTCAAGGTGAACATTTCCTGGTATACTTGCCTCATTGTCATCTCCAACACATCACACTCCTTCCTGACCGCCAGTGGGACTTCATTCACCTGAGCGGGCCTACCCTGGAGCTGGAGCATCTCATTTTCCAGCCTTGATTTTTCCTGCTCTGCTGCTTTGAGCCGGTTCTGTAAGGAAATAATTTCTCTGCTCATCCTTGTGACATTTTCTTCTGTGGCTGCGGCAAAAGCGGTGCCTGCTGACGCTATCATAACCGGATTTGTCCTTGTGTCTGGGACAATGTCCTTTCCGGTGGAGACTGTGGAGATGGCAGGGTAGCCTGACTTCAAGGATTTCCTCTTCTCTTGTCGTATCTTGAAAGAGAATTGGTCAAAGGTTAATCTGGTCAAGTCGAAGACTTCTTCTTCTTGCTCCCCCAGAAAGTCATCAACACTGAGGGCACCTCCCGCGCCACCTGCAGGGATATTCAGGGGAGATAGATCAATGTCATCTATTAGCTCGTCCTCTACATCCCGCGTTTGACCCTTTTCTTTCTCCTTTTGTTGGCGCTCTGCTTCCGCCTTGTCATGCTTTTCTTTCTCCCGGCGTTCTGCCTCTGCCTCTGCTTCCTTTTCCTGTTTCCTCTTTGCTGCGGCGGCCTGTTCTGCCTTTTTCTGATGATCGACTTTATCGAGCTCTTCTTTCAGTGCCTTTTCTGCTGCCGCTTGTGCCTCTTTTTCCTGTCTTTCTTTCTCCTCCTCTTTTTTCCTTTTCCGTTCTGTTCTGGCGTCTTTCTTGCGTTTCTCTTCATCTTCCTTCCTCTTCTTTTCCTCTTCCAGTTTGGCCTGGGCTTCTGCTTCCCTTTGTTGATCTGCGGTGTCAGGTCCTGCACCGATCTGTGTTCTTTTATCTTTGGAGGAGGAAGAACCTCCAATGTTCTGATACTCTGCTCCTTCTCGGTCAGGGTCGATTCCTGGTGCGAGATGCCGGTTTGCGTTATACCAATTTCTTCTCTCATCCTCATCCGGGCACTCGACGTGTTGATAACTCCATCTGAAATTGGCCCTTTTACAATGTTCGGGAACTATCCTGACTGGATCGTAATTTCGGCGGTCCAGATTTCTGCAGTGATAGCTTTTCACCTCTTCCCCTTCACGCGCTACTTCTCTGGAGTCTTTGACCGTATAGGAACCAATGGTGAGAGGTAGAGCAGGCCAAGGTTTCTTCTTCCCTTTGGCAAGGACGTTAGAGAAACCCAAGGTCATCTGAAAACATACCTCTTGTATGAGCACCTTGTCGGTAACAAACTTAGGTAGAGCGTGGGGTGCTTTAAACGAGCCAAATACTCGGATGATTGTGAATTCAGCGAATGGGAACCAGTGTGCCACCTGACCTAGTGTTTCCATCGCTCGCCAAGACATGCAGGGGGCATCTTGACCAAATAGTTTCCCGTAGAGGGCGGGCATGAATATGTGAGATATTTTCTCGATGTCCGACTTGTACCTAGATTCCCAGAATACCCTGGTCTGCAAGTGTATTTTCTGGGTCTGTTCGGGGTCCCAATTATGTGGCCATCCCTCAACATGCATCTGGGCGCAGACAGCATCTAATAGATACGAAGCCATGTAGAATTCTGATGGCGCTCCCTCATCTGGGGCTAAAGCTGAAGCCAAGTTTGTGTGCATGGAGCCCATTAATATTCCCGCCCAATTGAATCGAGTGCCGTGGACTGTTACGTGTTCTATGATGGTTGCCCATGTTCCATTGAAGGTGGTGGCGTCCGAATGCCCGTATATCCTGCACAGCATGGCGGCCACTAGCTTATAGACTTTCCTCAGACTGGCCACCGGGTACTCCTGGTCCTTTTTGATCTTAAATTTGTCTGGTTCTGCCCACCATCTTCTGATCGTGTCAACCATCGGCACTTCATTTGCAGAAAACCATCTTGGGGTGAAGTTCACCTCTGCTTTGGGTAGCGAGTAGTAGACCTGTGCTCTTGAACTTTCCAATGTTGCGAAAGCTTTCCCTGCACTATCTCGGATTGCGAAGCTTTTCGGATCCGTCTTCTGTATGATCCAGTCCAACATCTCTGGGCACGGAAAGATGGCAGGATGTGACCCAGCTAGGTGCAATTTGGACATTTTGACTTTCAGGTATATTTCACGATCCGGGAGATCTTCTGGGAACTCCTCTTCTGGCATGGCGAACTCACGGTATACTTCATACCACCTAAGGCTATCCTCCTTTGCGAAGGTGCAAAGGGTGTCTCTGTATATTGGCGGTGGAGATATTTGTATGTCTGCGTCTGATTCTTCCTCCACCACCTGCCTGCTTCTCCTTCGGGATACCCGGGGTGCCATATTGCTAGAGTCGGAGGGGACCGGTACTGTGTCTGCTCTGAATTCACCTGCTACATTTAGAACAGAATCACAGGATAAGAAATACATGATGATAATGGCTAAATAGAGTCTGAACATGCAAATATAATTTACTGTTCTCTGGGAGTCGCTGGGTCGCTGCTCTACAAAAGGACTCACCCGCGACCTCGCGACCTTGCGACTAGGTCGCAGGGTCGCAGAGTCGCTGAGTGGGACTTTTGCGACCTTGCGACCTTGCGACCTGGTCGCTAGGTCGCAGGTCGCATTTGCGTTTTGCGCGCACGCGACCTTGCGGCTAAGTGTTTACTAATGGGAAAAATCCGCGGTCTGAAAGGTCCAGAATTTACCATAAGGCACAGCCATGAGGATTTAGGCAAGGGGCGGGTGACCTTGGGGTTTGTGGGAAACACAATGACGGCAACAATCCAAAGAAAAACCCCATCCTTCTTAGTAAATAAATAAGACCGTGGGGAGGCTCAAAAATGGCAAGAAATGTTTATGCAGGAAACATAGGGAGGAAAAAGGCAACTTACCCGGAAGAAAACGCGCCAGTCAACCTGTCAAAGCAATTCCGCGGTTTTCGCTGAGAGTCACAAATGCGACCTAGCGACCCGACCTTATATAAAAAGGTCGCACGTGCGGACGTTTAATGCGGTCGCAAGTTGCAAGTTTGTGACCTTGCGACCTTGCGACCTACAGGTCGCTGGGTCGCAAGGTCGTTGGGTCGCAAATTTCTTTAAAACTTCACTTTGCGACCTTGCGACCTTGCGACCTCAAGGTCGCTAGGTCGCAAGGTCGCAAATTGTTCAAATTCTGACTCTTGCGACCTGTGCGACCTGTGCGACCTTAGGGTCGCAAGGTCGCATAGGTCGCCTGGGTCACAAATAATGCATATGCAACTTAGCGACTCGCCTTTAGAACTTTACTTGGTCTCTTTTCCTTTTAGTTTTAAGGGGGGCTCCAAAAAATTTTGAAGTGTGTGTTATGATTTTATGTATTTTTTGGAGGGTGTTGTAGGAGCTACAACAGTGGGCCTAATCTCAAGATCATACTCTAGAATTTCTGCTATCCACTAACCTCTCCTTCCTTCCGGATCAGTCTATGTGAGAAATTCTTTTACCGCTACATTTGGAACATAAGCTATAGTATGTGAATGTAGAATATAGATCTGGAAATCCTTCAAGGCTTTGATTAAGGCTAAAGCTTGTTTCTCAATAATATTATAGTGAAGAGTAGCATCTCTAATGGCTCAACTGAAGAAATAAATAGGTTTTTTAACTTGATCCTTCTTTTGCATCAAAACCGTAGCCAAGGTGTGTTCAAATGCGAATGAAAATATTATAAAATCACTAGTATAATCCGGACTAACCAAAACAGGGGTTGTGGTTAAAGCAAGCTTTACCAAGTTGAAAGACTTCATAGCATCAGTGTTCCATTTTACACTGCTGCCCTTTTTCAACATATTAGTCATTTCACACAAATGCTCAGCCAAATTAGGAACAAATCTGCATAACAAATTCATCTTACCATTGAAATGTTGTATCTCCTATTTATTACACGGAAAGTCTATTTGCTGAATTGCTTTTACTCTGGAAGGATCAATCCTATCCGTCGGTGCCTTCGCACTTTTCTTCATGCCTTTGTGCATGAGTTGGCCCGCCCAGGTCATGATGCCCTGCACGCATTCAGAAAATACATGACTCAGCTCGCTTCCATTTCAGTCTTATTTTTCGCTCAACTGCTCTTCCTGCGGGCACATTCACTTGCTTGTGCTACTTTAGAGCTCTTCACTAGTGAAGTGTGTCAAATGATTGATGCCTTTGAACCTACTCAACTCCTCAACATTTATAAGCTACGTTGTGGTACTATTTTCCATAAGTCGTGACCCTTTGCCCATGCCCATGGATCATCTTGGTCACATATCTGCACATCGGCCCAGCAAGTATACTTTTCTCATTCACCCATATAAATTTTTCCAATGCGTATGCTTCTATCACACACATATTTTCCATTGGTGGGTTAGTCGAGTTGCTCAGGTCACCGTGCCCTATCGCGCCCAACTCGCCCATCCACTACAAGGCATGCTTGTATCACCAAATGCACTTAGCAACATGAATTCGTCGGGTGCCTCTCATCATGTCCGCCCAATATGGGGGGCATGCCCATTCGTCTTCACTCGTTGCATCTTCCAAAACACACAACTCCACCCATCGCACATTGTCGTCGCACATACCTGAGTCGGGGGCCCGTCATGCCAAGGTGCACCCGCTGCACTCGGTCATCGCAACCAAAACTTGAGGTCCTGACAAGGAGGGTGAGGTAAGGATGACGAAGAGGAGGTTGGGAGTCATAAGGAGTTTGACTAAAAACTCACGTTAAGGAATTTTAACATGTCGCACAAAACCAAATCGCAAATCACAAATCAAAACTTTTTTCATGAGCGATTAATGAAATTTGTGAAATACGATATGTGATATATTGCATCGCGATATCGCATAGCAATTTTATTTCGCAATTTTCATTGTGATTTGGAAGGGAGGGTGTGGTTATAAGTGGGGCCCACGTGGGATTAACAATTCTACAAATTGACCTACATCCACTTTGCAATTTTGTGATTTCGTGCTTAGCAATTTGATCTAAAATAATAAATTGGAATGAATTACCGAGAACCGAAACACGTTTTTCAACTATATTACAATTTAGCTGGGTCATTTTGTAGGACCGTTAGTGAAAAGATATAAAAATATTAAAAATTAATGTAATATCCCAAAATAGGGAAAATCTACAACAATGGGAATATCTTAAGATATTTCAAAATTGTAGATCCAGTAATACATGAACACAAACTAGAGTAGCAATGACACATCAACTCATAAAAGATAAGAAGAGCACATAGCCATCATATTAATTTTCTGCAACAAAATGTGTACAAGATCTTGAGGAAATAGTCACTCAAGTTAGGTAATACTAGCCTCAAGACAACATGTACATGAAATATGAAAAACATTGCTACACAAGAATGCCCAAGGCTATGACAGCGCAGTTTTATAAGGAGCAACTGCTGCTAACAAATTTCAATACATGGATATACAAATGTATGGCTCATACAACATTGGGAGTGAAGATATAATCTCCCAAAGACAATTTCAAGACAATCCTGGAAGGATTGGCTGAAATATGAAAAATTGGCAAAATGTCGGAGTTGCAGTCTCAATACTG
Organism: Pinus albicaulis; assembly: GCA_034641835.2. Classification (NCBI taxonomy): domain Eukaryota; kingdom Viridiplantae; phylum Streptophyta; class Pinopsida; order Pinales; family Pinaceae; genus Pinus; species Pinus albicaulis. The sequence goes on from CM076584.1 coordinate 1,013,910,623, forward strand.
AGTAGCAGCTGCAACTCTAGAACTGGATGGAGATGGCTGAATATGATGCATCAGCTGAACAATTATACCTCCTCCAATGGATCTTCCAAGTGAAAGGTTGATCCTATCACTGAAGATCTCACCCTCCAATAATCCAGCAGACCCTCACTGCAATTGCACACTGAAAATAACACAATCTAGGAAAGGGACTGCACTGTAGGAGAAAGGAACTGTGTTGGCCAAGTGCCAAAATCTGCAATAAGCTCTAGAATCTTCCTCACTGGTGTCCCAAAGGAAAGAAAGCTTTCTCCTTCGAAAAAAAAGCCTGGAAGTGGTGTTGTCAACCCTCCACTACAACACCCTGCAACACAACCCAGCTCTCAACAAAAACTACATTGTAGCTGAAGGAGGTAGCTTGGCCTCAAGCCTAGATGTGGAGAAATGAAGTGCAAGCTCCTTCAAGAGGCCTATCTTCAAAGGAGAAGTAATTCATAAACAGGAAATCATTGTGCTAAGCAGCACTGCAACTCTGCTAAACAACAAGAGAATGCAAAATAGCCTTCCAGACCATAAAATCAATAATACATAACATGAATAAAAATTGCTGCATTGCCCTCCTTTTAAGAAAATGGAAGCCCCCTCACCATGGGTCCCACTCATTACGGTTTCCTCCACCAAGGAATCTTCCTCCCATTCATACTGCGATGTCTCTCCAAGTGTTCTCCACCTCCTATCCCAGCGTTGTTGACTTGGTCAAACTTGACCTTGTCCTCGTGTAAATGTCCTCTTTCACACTTGGGGGTGTGAAATCTAGCTCTTATGAATATCCCTTTTCACACTATGACGGATTTTATTCATTTTTCTGCAATGTATGGGCCTCCTTACCCATTTATTGATCTCCTAAGTGGCATGAGAAAAAATTAATATTCCAATTAGCTGCATGCTAATTTTGGAATATTACAATTAACTAAGAGTTAATATTTACAATGAATGACTATTTTAACTGCGAAAATTAAAATAGTATACACTTTATACATTTTTTTAACCGTGGAAAAAAAAATGATCAAACTTCAAAGGAGTTCCATTTACAAACTGGTTGACCAAATGAGGCGAAACATGTATCAATGGAAATCTTGTTAAAAATTGAATTCAATGAAATGATCACAATGGAAATCCGATGAAAATAAAATAAAATAAAAAATAAAAATGGAAAATTTGTAGGACAATTAACTTAATGAAAAATCATAAATGGTGTTTAGCCAAAAATTAATAGACAGGGTCCCCATTATTTGAAGTAAATAATTAAAAAATGGGGGGTGTTGGGTTTTCCCAACAATAGTATGTAATGGATGATCTATGTTGATTGAGTCATAAAAATATTATAAGTGTGTGATCAGAGTCAAAATTCATCATTGTTCACATCGATCTCACTAGTCCTGCACTTAGTAATTTTTGGGAAAAATTCTCGACCAAGCAACTTAGTTTCACCCACGCCCTTGAGTTTCACACTATGAAGTCTCAATCCTCTAGGTGTGACCTTGCTTCTTGGAATTGTGCAGTCTGAAGTACCTGCCTCACAAGATTGTTGCATTGTGCAGTTTATGTGACTAAGCCTTGACCCTAGCCTACGAAAATGTGCAGTCATGGCCTCCATCTCGACTTGAATTGTGCACTTCACAACCACAAGCCTCAAGATCCTCCCCTGAGCCCTTGAATTACGCAGCTATGCAGTCACCCGTTCTTCCTTGACTCCCAAAACTACACAGTAGGCTCTCCCAGTGCCTATCCCTTCAGATTGTCCCACTAGCTCCGAAAATTGTGTAGTCATGTCCTTCAGCCTAGCTTGAACTATGCACTGCGCGGTCTCAAGGCTTCCCCTTTCCTGCCTGAACTGTGCAATCACTAAGCCTCCCTGTCCAGCTTGTCACTTGTTCTGGGCTTAGTTCATGAATCAAAATGCATCATCTTAGGCTAGGGGTTTTCAGATTGATGTCCTCTCTTCATGAATGAATTTCAAGAACATGTACTCTATATTGTCATAGCGAGATGGTGATGAAGGGTAAGAAGGATAGAAGCATGCTCAAAGACACTCTTTCAAGTGAACTCACAAGTTGGTTGATCAGGAGAAAGTGAAAGGACACTAGTTTGCGACCACTATCCAAGACTTGAGATCATTAAAGGCTCCTTATCACCAAGGCATGTGGAGGTGAAAAGGAAAATTCTTTCACGAAGACACTCAACTCTCTACAGAAGTAGTGGCTTGATATTTTCATGTCATAAAGAAATCCATGTCAGCAGTTTCATGTCATGTCAAGAGTGATCATATGCCACATCTCTATTGTGGACCATGTATATTGTATTCAAAATGTATTGTAAAGTAGAATTCCAAAGGACACATGGAATGTAAAGAGTCATGTAAGTTGAAAAGTCATAGGAAGTCAAAAAGTCATGAGGATAGTCAAAGAGTCACCCCTTAGTTATATATAATCCCTCATTGTATGAGCAAATGACTTTTCACCTTGGCTCCACCAGAAAAGCATTAGAGAGATAAGTTAGTTATTTTGTGGAGCAAGGAGTGGCTCCAATGTCCCCCTATTGGAGTTAGTGATGTTCACTATACATATGTGTCTTGGAAATTTTACTTAATAACAGAATCCTTCCGAGGTCGGCACATTCTTCATGCATGGACTATGAATGTTTGTAATACTATTCTGCAGATGTTTTTATTTCATGTTTTCTTTTACATGTTCTAAGATAGTCGAAATATTTCGGTTATTTTAGTATTTATCTTATTTAGAATTTGTTTTAATGGTTGATATTGATGCCCATCCATGTTGACTATTCCACAGGATATTAGAAATATATTTCTCAATTGTTGGTTGTAATGACCATCGCATCCCTTGTGGACTATTCCGCTAGATGTTAGATGGATCCTTCGATTCACGTGTCTCTTCCTGAGTGGTACTATTACCACTCTCTTAGAGGCTCACTTATCTCTCTCCCCCGCAGTAGAATAAACTTGACACACTTGCAATTGGAAATTCACCAGGCACACCCCCCTTTCTTTTCAAAAGTACATTTACACCTCTCTCTCTGGCTTACAGTAAGAGCCAAGGCATATCTTTAAGAATATGGCAACTGGGTCTTTATTCTGGATGGGACTCCTACACCAAACAGTGTAAGGTATAATTGGGACTTCATATTGGGGTGATCCCCTGAATTTTGGTGGTTCCAACACCATCAACATGGTCCAAAATTGATAATGGGATGCAATGGAACAGGTGGAGCAAGGGTCTTACGATCGTAAATTTGGCATGCATGACACTTCTAGACAGTGGTAATACAGTCTCGAAAAATAGTGCGCCAAAAGTAACTAGCGCATAAGACCTTCTACTCAGTAGCATAGCTAGATAAATTATCACCACATGCTCCCTAGTGGCATTCATTAAGTACTTTCTCGGACTCCTCATGTGTGAGACACCTTCGTAGAATTGTATCGATATCCCATCGATAAAGAGTATCGACAATGATGATGTAATTTTTGGATTGGTATCGAATACGTCGCTACTTAGAGAGAGAGGTAATGGACCAGAAAGTCTGGGCATAGAGATATGTCAGAATGTCTCCATATCATGGGTCAGATGATGAGATAAAAAATAACAACTCGTCAGGGATAGAATCGTCAGATGTCGATTCAGAATCAGGGGAAGGACAGTCAAACATAAGCTCAGTGAAAACCAAGGATTTTTTTTACTTGGATTTGATGAATTCATGGTCAAACTCCTGCGGGATGATGATCCATTTAGAGTATTTTCGCCCTAATAATTGACCTGAAAAAATTTCTGTCATAGGGTTGCAATCTAAAGCAACTATATTTTTCTGGAGAAAGATGTAATGGCGAAACCTTTGGACGGCTTGAATGGCCGCCAAAGAAAACTTTTCTACATGAGTATACCTAATCTTGGTATCATTGAGATTCTAAGTTAAGTAATATATGGGATGTTCTATCCCTACATGGTCTTCTTGGACCATTACAATTTATATAGTAGAAATGGTAGCAACGAGGTAGAGGAAACAGTCGGACTGGTAATCAGGGGGATACAATAGAGATGCCTAAACCAGTACATATTTTAGGGCATCAAATGCTTTTTGAGCTATGTTATCCCAATGGAATGGAATTGCTTTCTTAAGTAACTAAGTGGATCCTTGGTCAACTCAGCATAATTAGAGACGAATCATCGCAAGAAGTTAGCTTTCCCTTGAATTCGTTGAGGTTGAACGAGTGAAGAAGGTGCAGGTAAGTCGATGATTGTTTGTACTTTCAAAGGATCAATACGAATTCCATGTTTTGAAATAATAAAAAAACCCAGAATTCATCCAGAACTGGCACAGAACACATATTTGTGTAGATTCAAATGAATATTCTAATATCTACACCATAAGAAAATTCCCCTAATATGCATCTAGTGATTAGCTCGATACTTAGAATGAGCAGGTAGATCATTCAAATAGGGTTGCACGATGTGTTTAATATCATGAAAAGTGTAATCCATGGCCCGCTAAAATTTGGCCCCAATATTTTTTAGACCATGTTTTCAACCCTAGAGACAGCCTTGAGTTCTGAAAGACCAATGCCTAGGAAATCTTATACAGCAAGGAGCATATGATATAATATGGGAAGTTATCAGAAAAAGGCTCTCATGCTATCTCTTGTAAATAGGAAGGTTAATTTGAATGGGACCAAAAATTTTAGAAAATAGACACAGGGAAAGCAATACTACAGAGGCAAGGTGTGAAACTCTAATAAAAATGTATCAGACAATTCAAAGGCAGCTTACTGTAAAGAGGGTTGGGTTCTAAAATACCTTACAGAGATGAATAATCATAAGGTGTTTACTGCGTATGAAAGATTGAGATAATACTAACTGTCATTGGGAGGATATCCAGAAACAAATATCAACATGTAATGGGCTTACAAAATTAAGAATCCATACATGACAGTAGCATTTTAAAAATAACATCCCATAGAAGATAATATAGCAGAAGTATGGTTGAAGTGGAAAATGAAACAGTATATCATGCCTGAGCCATATTTAAAGCGCTTGATAGGTTCTAGCATGAGTATCAATTGGGATAAATTCATACCAAAAACTAGTGAGCCACTCGCATTCCAGAACATGATACAAGATAAATGGATGTAAATTAAATGAACATCTAAACTATAACACATAAGAAAGATTTAATGTTCTTGGGGATTTTTATAGGAGAAAAACCTATAACAGGAGTGGATGATGAACATTAAATTGATTCATTAAGACAGCATGGAGGAAGCGTCCACGCCTCCACTACTTAATGGCACTGCATTGTTGTATTTACTTTATAGTATGGCTAGGGGATCTTTGTCAGGTCGATATCTGACCTCTGATGTTTCTTTAGAGTCCTTTCTGGCTGTAAAGCTCTCTGTTCTGCCTTATAGAATTGGTGAATTGGATACAAAGTCCGCGGGCCTTCATAATCCATAACTGTTGGTTCTGACAGTCTTTAAGAAGCTTCTGACAGTGTAATTAACTGTTTCTGGGCTCGAGGAGGCATGGAGGCTTTAATGGGAAGATGTAATGTCTGGAGAAAGATGTCCCGCTGATATTAAACACAGATATGGTCGTTTCGTGTGCTCTTTAGTCTTCCCACTATGTCCTTTCCTTTTGAATAAGGATTAAAGTGTTTAATCTTCAATTTCAGGCTTTAATCGACCTTTAAATCTATGCTGTTGTTACACTGGCCGCGGCTATAATGGCTTCTCTGTATTCCGAATCATAATGTTTGTGATTGCAGAGACAGAGTGAATTAACCACTCTGTAACAACCCTGCACAATAAATGAGCCAATTATAAAATCTAGGGGTGGAGGAAGCAATGCTGTGGAGGCCTGCGGAATGGTGGCGGAACAGTGGAAACAAAGACTGTGGAGGAAAAGGGTGAACATTCAATGAAATGGAGGCTTGGTGGAAGAATGAATGTGAGACGTCCGATCAGACGGGATGGACGGTTGCGATCAAATCGCATCGGAAGGTGGCAGGGGTGACACTTTTGGGAACTTCTCATTGGCAATGCGCGATTGAGCACCAGCCGTCTGATCTGGAACAATATCGACGGTGGAGATTCAATCGGAAGATCGCAATCAGGGAGTGCAGCGGGCTGCACACTTTAAAAGTTCTGATTGTGATTGGTGTGGTGGTGCGATGGTCATCCGATCTGACAGCGAATCAATGGTGTAGATGAGCATCGGAGGGGTGAAAGGATCAGGGCGATGGGCGCGCGCGGGACAAGCGCTGGATGTCAGATCTTTAAAAGATCGATGGTGGAGATTGCGGCGGAGTATGGGTAAAACAGAACTCATCGCATCGGAACAAATGCGATAACAAAGGGAATGCACCAACGTGAAAGCTCTGATTGCGATAAGCGCTTGGGCCTTAAGCGCTTGGTCTTAGGCGCATGGCATATGGAGGGGAAGTGGTTGAGGGGGCTGGCTGAAAGGGGCTAAGCCTGCGTATGTTAAAAAAGTGGGATTTTAACCTATTTTTAGTGCGTTTTAAGGCCAAAAGAGGGAAACGATAGAGGAAAATTGGGATATTAAACCAGTCAAAGGGTATTTGAAAGGCTTAAAAGGAGAGTTAGGATGATTTGAAGGGTAAGTGGGGAATTAAAAGTGGAGAAAAGGTGATGAAAACAGAGGTTTAGGGGGAATGAAATAAGAGGGAAAAATCCTTTTTGGGAATTCTTCACACAAACAGAGAGGCTTTTAAACTGGAAATATCCAACATCTTTTTGGCGCCGTTGCCGGGGACGAAGTTAAGAAAATTTAAATCCTTTGGCCTCGACAAAATAATTATTCACTCTTTAGAAAGGTGAGCATGAAGAGTTGAGAGTTGTAGATCCCTCACCTTGGCGACTCCATAGTTCCTAAATGATTAAAAGACTCCACTGGTGATCAGTAGGCCGCTGATTATCTTGGTTTCACGAGACTCCACTAGGAGACCATGTCACAGTACAACATTAGCCATGCTAAAGACCAAGCCACTTCACCAATGGACGACTCTAAGCAGTTTTCAAAATTGCATCCAAGTTTCATAGTAGAGTGTCGAGATGTAATGTCACGTGGCTTGGCAGAACTGAAAGTGGAGGACCTTCCACGGGCTATTCTTCTCAGCTCAAGTTTCAAACCCGTGCTTAAGAAAATATTTCTAGAATTGGTTATTGAAAGATATGAAGCTAAGATCAAATTTCTGAACTCGCAAGAAAAATCATATTATTTTAGTGACCCGAGAGCCTTTTTGGAAAATCTCCCCCCCCCTAAGAAAGAAGAAATTTCACTGCCTTTCGGAGTACAAGAAGAATATGATCCGGTTCTCAAGAGCCACATTGAAAATGCAATGGAAGATGCAGAAATCAAAGCGGCCCAGGGTAAAGACAGCCTACCAATCATGGAAGGCCTGTAAGAAAAAAGCGTACATCATGTGTTCATTGATCCTGTGGCAGAATATATGGAGGCCCTGATTAGCTCAAATTCTCCAACAGCGCAAAACATGTCAGAGCTCCAAGAGGACTCAGCAGCAATGTACGATGAGTCCTCCGATTCAGAAGATGAAGGAGACACTCTACCCCAAGAGAGTCTTCTTCTCAATCCAGTGGAAGAAGAAGAGATCCTGGTTGAATCCTGCCTTCCAAATATTCATAACCAAGTATCTTTTCATGTTCCTTATGCTCGTTTCTTGCAAACATTTAAGGAAGGATCAAAGGTATTTTTGAGCAACATGTTGCAGACAGAAAGAAAAAATTTTGAAGCTGCTGACGAAGAACAGAAAGAGTGGGAGAAACCCTGCCTATCCAGCCTACTCAAGGAGCTGGGCAGAACAGACCAGTCATGGGATCACTTGATGGACTGGTTGCATTGGAAGACAATGTTTGTATGCTAGACTTGTAAATAGTCCAGTTAGAGTAGGGTAGGTAGGAAAAGCTCAATAAATCTCGGTCTGTGAGCATGTAGTTAGTTGTTTTAATTTCTGCAAAGTCCAGCAAGCCAGACAGCCTAATCCTGGCTTGGATGTTTTTCAATTTCTGTTTTAGAATGTAGAGAAGAAATCTGCTAGACAGTTTAATCCTAGCAGATGTAGTTTAGGTAGAGAAAATGTGAGACCAACAGTTTAATCTAGTCTCATGGAGTAATAAGGGTAGAAGTAGAATAGGTTTATTTTTCCTATTTGTAAAAATTTATGATGTAGGTGGTTTGCAAAGTTCTCGACACACCCAAGGATGAACGTGCCGTCCCCAGGTGGAGCCAATGTTTATCATGTTAGCCCCCTATTAATTTTTTTACAAGCAAACAGGGGGTCAAACTATCTTTGAGCTTTCAAGGAATTCATTTCCTCTGAAAACACATCATCCTCAAAGCCTCTTTGTGCCCTTGTCATTTGATAAATCCTCACCGTTGTTTCCAGTTTAAAAGCCTCTCTGTTTGTGTGAAGAATGCCCAAAAAGGCCTTTTCCCTCTTATTTCATTCCCCCTAAACCTCTATTTTCATCACCTTTTCTCCCCTTTTAATTCCCCACTTACCCTTCAAATCATCCTAACTCTCCTTTTAAGCCTTTCAAATACCCTTTGACTGGTTTAATAGCTCATTTTTCCTCTACTGTTTCCCTCTTTTGGCCTTAAAACGCACTAAAAATAGGCCAAAATCCCACTTTTTCAACATATGCAGGCTTAGCCCCTTTTGGCCAGCCCCCTCAACCACTTCCCCTTCATATGCCCTGCGCCCGAGACCAAGCGCTTAAGGCCCAGGCGCTTATCGCAATCGGAGCTTTCACATTGGCGCATTCCCTTTGTTATCGCATTTGTTCTGATGCGATGAGTTCTGTTTTACCCATACTCCGCTGCAATCTCCACCGTCGATATTTTAAAGATTTTACGTCCAGTGCTTGTCCCGCACATGCCCATCACCCCGATCCTTTCACCCCTCCAATGCTCATCTCCATCGTTGATTCGCTGTCGAATCGGACGGCCATCGCACCACCGCACCAATCGCAATTGCAACTTTTAAAGTGTGTCGCCCGCTGCACTCCCCGATTGTGATCTTCTGATTGAATCTCCACCGTCGATCTTGTTCCAAATCGGATGGTTTTGGCTCACTCGCGCATCGCCAATCGAAAGTTCCCAAAAGTGTCACCCCTGCCACCTTTCGATGCGATTTGATCGCAACTGTCCATCCCGTCTGATTGGACGGCTCACATTCATTCTTCCACCAAGCCTCCATTTCATCGCATGTTCACCCTTTTCCTCCATAGTCTATGTTTCTACTGTTCCGCCACCATTCTGCAGGCCTCCAAAGCATTGCTTCCGCCACCCCTGGATTTTATAATTGGCTCATTTATTGTGCAGGGTTGTTACAGAGTGGTTAATTCACTATGTCTCTGCAATCACAGCCATTGTGATTCGGAATACAGAGAAGCCATTACAGTCGCGGCTAGTGTAACAGCAGTAGAGATTTAAAGGTCGATTAAAGCCCGAAATTGAAGATTAAACGCTTTAATCCTTATTCAAAAGGAATGGACGTAGTAGGAAGACTAAAGAGCACACGAAACGACCATATATGTTGTTAGTATGAATCTTTTGTCGAAGTGTACGAAAAAAGACCACTTTAGCTACGCATAACTTATAGCCCTAACATCAAATATGGCTGCCAATATCTTCAGATCTGCAGTTAGTTGATCAAGACAAGTGCTGCAAAAAACCAGATCTATGCATAAAGAGACATTAAGCAGTAAAAATAAGGTTTTGCTCCATACATCAAATAGACAAGACAAGAACAATATTTTTTGAAAGAATTTTTGTATTAAGGTGTTATAGCATCATTTCTCACTTTGACATGATTCATGATTGCTTTATGGCTTTTGGGCACCCATTCCTACAGACTTGGACAAATTCACTTAAAAACAGTGTAAAATCCCTCATACGCGACTATGCCCATACTTTTCCGCGTGTATACGCGAGTTCAGCTAGACTTTTCCGCGTATGCCATTAAAATGATTAAAAAATATATAAAAAATCCCTAATTTCGCGCTGGGTTGATGGTTACTCAGGTAGTTCAACCACCCCAGCCCGTGGCCAACTGTTTCCAACTGCTGAAACTACTTTGAGGGACTATAAAAAGACCTCATATGTATGGCCTAAGGGGGAGAGAGAATTATTATTATTATACTCTGTTGGTTCCCTATCCAAGTCTGATTCCCCGTGCCTCCTGCACTTTCCCAGTTCATTTCAGGAAACCCCTTGTTTCCTTGAGATACACATCCCTTTATATGTTATCTCGTGTGCACTCATTTGGAAGGAGTCTTAGCGAGGCAAGGGCTGGACGGATCCGGACGACGGTCTGCGAAGGCCTTGGAAGGATCAGGTGATCTCTCCACTTGATTACTTTTGTACGTACTATTTATAATACAGAAATATCATGTTGTTCCCGAAATAAACGTGTTAGTGTATGCTTTTATGTATGAGAATATTTGTTATACAAGCATTCATTATGATTTATTTAATGTTTTATATGAATCTCACTAACATATAGAGTAGATATATGCTGTACAAATTGTCCTTTGTGCTGGTTTCTTCTTGTATTTCAGGTTAAGGAGGAAGGACGGTTGCAGGGAGTTTGGACTCCACGTGGATCTACTTCAAACGTAGGACCAATGGGTAAATCTCTCATTCTGCTCTATTTAGTTTTTCTGAACGTGCATGATTGTGTGAGTCTCTGTTAAGTAGTACGCCCCTGCTCTGTGGAGGTTGTATCCCAACCAACCTCTAGGGTGTTAATTCCCTGAAACAGAATTGGCGACTCCACTGGGGATCACATTCTTGTGATTCTCCTGTTGGGTTGTTTCAGCTGTTTGGTAGGTTGCCAACAGTTTTTTCTGTCTTTTGCAGTCCAGTTTGTTTTCTTGCAGTCAGTCTGAAGTCTTGGTGTCTTTCTCAGGCTTGTCTTTTTTGTTTTTCATTATCTTTCTTTGTATACACTCTTTTGTCTGCACACAGTCGCGTATACACGCGAGTTTGTCTAAAGGGACCCGCGTATACGCGAGTTTCCCTTAACACAGACGCGTATACACGCTGGTTGCATAACTGCAAGGTCGCGTATACCTAGGCAGATTTTGAATTTTTAAGATTCTGGTGTTTTTGGTCCTTCCTGGCTGTGGAGGCCTGTGTCTGCAAAGTCTCTGTACTTACTGGAGTGTGACAGAAGTGGTTTCAAGTCTTGTTTCTCTTTCGTTTGTTCGAAAACTAATCTTTTTGGCAGAGTGTTCTTGTTAGTGTTGGCACTCCTGGATTGATTGTTCTGCTTTATCAGAACAGAGAGCTTCTGCTCATTGACTCGCTCCTATCTTTTTGTTGTGCTTTGCATTGCGTTTTTTGCTTTGTTTTCGATTGGTTTTCTTCAGTTTCATAGGCTAGGGTTTTGTTGCAATTTTCGAAGAACTTTTCTTGCTTCTTTGGAGTCTTTTGTTGCAGCAAGTTTGCACTATTCTTCTAGGCTGCTTGGCTGAGTTTTGGTCTTCCATTTCTCTTATTGATCTTGCTATCATTAGCTTTATAAGGTTTGGGAGCATAGTTGAAGTTGGTACTTGAAATTCGGTCTCGTTTTGGCTTGAATTGTGATAGTTGCGCTTGGTCTTTTTGAGATCTTGTTTTATAAAACTAAAAAGCCCAAAAACATTTGTTTTGATTTTTGTTTTTTGCATTTCAAAAACTCAGAAAACATTTGGTCTTGTTTTTGTTTTTGTTGTTGCGTTTTTCATTTTCGTTTGGCCATATCTTTTGGAGATTTTGTGAAGTTTCTTGCTTCTAGTTTTGGCTTGATTTTGAGGAGAAGTTGTCATTTGATTTCTTCTTCTTATTGTTAAGTGTTTTTGGTGTCTTATATTAAGAGTTCTTGTTTTCAAGAATTGGCTTTCTGGACAACAAAAGATGAGTTAAAACTGAAGGAGCTTTTTGGGAAATTTCACCTTGTTTCAAGGGACTTTTGCATCTTAGAATTTACATGCTTGTAGTGATTTGCATTAGGTGCATTGAATCATTTAGTTAGCTTCTTAGTTTTTGTGAATGTGAGTTTGTAATTCGAAAAGAAAAATACAAATTTTTAGTCTCGTAGAACCTGTATAGAAATTGCTCTTCATCGAAAGACAAAGAACTGCATGTGCATGTAGTCAGGTTTTTATTAATTTCTTTTGCGTCAAAACACCATTGGTTTCATCTCCATATCCTTGTGACTTAATATAACAGCCCTCAAAATAAGCGATTTAATCTAAAATCAACTAGCAAGTTTTACTAAGTGTCAATCACCAACTAGCTAGGTTGTAGGGCCTTGGAATAGGTGAGAGGAGAGTTAACTCTCCAAGGCCGCTCAAACAAACATAGAAGTTGATTAATTGAGCGAAATCCAACTCCGTGAGGTGGACTGGGAAAGCTCTCATCCGAGAGTCAAGCGCGAGGGGAAGTGAAGGTTAAGAAGAGGGATACCCCCCCTCCGATTAGCGGAATCTGACCTCAAGACCGTTCCGCCCAGCTTCTGATACGGATTGGTGTCCATAGTTGCCGTTCCTAGGTTCCACACAGGTGACTGCGGGGGGGAATACCCGTGGTACCTGAGGCAGACGTCGCATCACTTTCAGCAGTACTTCTGGGGGGTGCCCTTGCGAAGCTTGGGTGCTTGAGCCGGCAAAGGCCGTCGTTAGGAGGTCGGCGTAACTGTTTCTGATACCTTCGCTAGTTGTTCTGGGCCCTAATCATCCCAGACTGCTTTCGGAAGGCCCTATACTTCGCTTTCCTGTATTTTGGTGTCCGGTCCTCATCACCCGGAGCGGAAATACTTGGAGGTTGTTTGCTTGCTGTTTCTTAGGGATTTTCATTTTAGTGAGTGCTCTTTGCTCCTAGCTTGCCTAGATTTTCACTTTTTTTGAGTCTAATATAATAAATCTTTAAAAGTGGCAGATCAAGTGCCTCGACGTTCGAGGAGAATCCGGGGGTTATCTCCCGAGAGTGCAGAGCCTTCTTCGAGAAGGCGTAGGAGCGATTTAGCAGGTGGTTTTCACCCTGTGGAGTCTGACGCTGTGGAGAGAGATCCTCCACTAAGGTCTGAAGGTTTTGTTGCTGATTCCGGTGTCGGTTTTGAGAGGAGCGTTCCGCTCACCTCGCGAGTGTTGTTTCCTGAGGAAGAATATTTTCAGATAGAAGATATACCTGAGCCTCCAGCTACAGGTCCATCTCCTCTTCCTCCTGATCATCCGTTTGTTATTCAGTACGTCGGACCGGAGTCTGAGAGACCGCCGGATCTTCCATATCTTTCTTATCTTTCGATGGCCACGACTGGGAACGCGGCTTCTACCGTGAGTGCTGCGGGCATTCAGACCCCTGCTTCTGTCGAGGCAGGGGGCACTCTTGCTCTATCTTCGATTGCTTCTAGCACTGCTATGTTTGGCTCTGGGTTCACCCAAGCATATGCTTCTCAATCTGGTCCCTTCTGTTCAGGGATGTCCATTGCTGGAAATCCCTCTTTTTCCTTTACCGCCGGTGCAGCTGGATCTACGCCCATGTCTAACATGGCTAGTGGATCAGCTTCGTTTCAGGGTTTCCCCTTTGGGACTGGGCATATTCCCAGTCCCAATCCTTCTTTAGGGTCATTTCCTCTTACGTCCCAGACCCAGAGTTTCAACCCTTGGTCTGGGGGGCAAAGTTCGGCTACTTTTACGGGATGGAATCCTATGTTTGCAACATCTGGGGCAGGGAATCAGTTCTTCGCTGGTCATCAAGGGAATGCTTCTTTCCCTTCATCGAGTGCTTATCAGTCTTTTTCTTCTCTGTCTAATGTGTGGAACCCCTACCAGGGGCTTTCCTCTTCAGTCAATACTTCAGCGGGGGGAACTAGTCTGGGTTTTGGTAACTCGGCGTGGGGAGGAGGTTCTTCTCCGTTTTCTATGGGTCCTTTCTGGCAGCCTGGTGCCTCATCAAATCCGGGCTATTCTTTTCAGAATGTTGGGAATCCTTCCAATCGAGGATGGAATTCCTGAGCCTCGCCTCGGTGCCATTTAAAACGCGTTAAACTTGCCATACTTGTTGAAGTCAACTAATGACCCGATTCGGTATAGTCCGGGGTGGCCTCCGGTTCCAACCAAACTTCCTTCGGACATTCCTAAGTTTGAAGGTAAGAATGGTGAAGATCCGGCAGACCACATCACCACTTTCCACTTATGGTGCTCTTCGAACTCTCTGATCGACGACTCGATTAGATTGAGATTATTTCAGCGCACCTTAACTGGAAATGCCGCAAAATGGTATATAGAGCTCACTGGGGGCAGTTTCGCCACATTTGGAGAACTGGCTATCACTTTTCTAAACCATTTTCAGTTGCCTGTCAGATATGAGGCTGGGACCGAACTCCTGGCTAATTTTAAGCAGGATGAGGCAACTCACATTTCTGATCACATTCGGGAATGGAGGAGAAGGAAGAGGCTTATCAAAGCTCATATTCCAGGTGAGTTCCTTCTCGAGTGGTTTTTGAAATCTCTGCAGTTAGATATTTCGAAAGATGTATCCCTATCAGGGGTATTTTCTGAGGAGCAGGCCATTTTTAGGGCCCAGCAGTTAGAACTGATCTATTCTCAGTCTGGGGTACTTTATAAGTATTTGCCCAATGCTCCTCGCTCCAAGTTGGATTTATCGAAACCCAAACCTGGTCCGCATGGTGACGGGCTTGTCGGATTGGTCAATAGTAGTGCAGCCAGCCTGCTTTCTCAATTGCAGCAGTTGTCTTTACAATCTGCTCCTTCTGGTCAGGCTGTGCCTGCTGATTCATCACCTTCCCAGTCTTTGTCCATAAATGTTGTCCAAGCTTCTGATCCAAAAGGAAATCAACAATCCGATGGGAAGAAGAAGGGACGAAATAACAAGAAGAAGGGCAAGAACGGGAAGGGAAATGCAAATAAAACCAACGAGCGTGTTGGTGAGGGTCAAAAGGAGAAAAATAAAGTGAAGTTTCCATGCAAGCTTTGTGTTGGAGACCATCTCACACACCTTTGCCCGAAAATTCAGGATGCTCAGCGCCTGTTATCTCAGCAGGGTTCTTCTAGTTCCCAGGCTGTGCTAACAAACACTTTTCCCCAAGGGTAGCAATTAATTGCTGGCGCGAACCAAAATCCTGGGGCTTCCTCTGGAGGTGCCCAGGAAGGGGAAATTCCATCGAATATCTTTATGATGAGTGCTCACGTGGATGTCGCTACGAGATCCCGTGATTATGGTGGAGAGGAATCTTTGAAAGCTAAGGAAGTTCCTGATGCTACTGAGCCGCTTCACATCACGAAGCCAACTGTCGAGTCTATGCCTCGGATGCCAAAAGCATCTTCTAAGCGGTCAACGATTAATCCGAACATGAGGGCTGCCCAGAACTACTCGATTGTAGAAGATCTGGCGCAGAGTCCTTGTGCTATGTCAGCTTTAGAGGTACTCCAGTCTTGTCCGGCTCAGCGCAGTGCTTTGCTCATTGCCATTGGGGCTATTGATCCGAAAAATTCTCTTCTGATTACCTTTGATATGAAGAATTTTAAGAAGAGACTTCCTCATCATATGGCCTTCCATATTAAATCATCGTATCGGAAGACTAATATCTTTCGCACGGTTGTTGATGAGGGTGCTTCTACTTGCGTGATGTCTCTCGCATGCTGGAAGACACTTGGATCTCCCAAAGTTGTTCCATCTAGCACTGTTCTTACTGCATTCGATGGTCATTCTCACAGACCCCATGGTATTGTCCCGGCTTTGCCCATCTGTGTTGGGGGAAAAACCGTTAACATAGAGGTTGAGGTAGTGGATGCAACCTTGGACTACAACCTTCTGTTGGGGAGGAACTGGATTTATGAGATGGATGCCATTGCATCCTCACTATTTCGAATTGTATGTTTCCCCCACGAAGGGAGGATTGTCACAGTGGATCAACTGGACTGTCCTCCTGTAGACCTGGATGCGCCTTCTGACTCATCTGTTCCTAAGTTGGATAATACTAAGGCGCCTGTTGAGAATTTAGGAGTTGGAATGTATTCTTCCCTGATGGGTTCTTTTGATCTTCCTCCTCCTAAGGTGTCTATTAATGCTATTTCATCCTCCAAGGCTCCCCTTCGAAGAGAGTTATTTCGAACTCATTATTTTTCGGACCCTTGGACCTTACCTTCCCCAACTGCCACATTGGAGGAAGGGCAAGTGGGTGGAATGGCATTCCCGATTTCTGCAGCTGAGATTGCATATCAGTCTATTGTTGACACTGCAGAATCTGATCCAGCTCCTCTTTCGCCGGAAGAGTTGGATGGTGATGTGGCTCCGACTTGGACGCTTACTTCTTCTTCTGCCCAGGATTGTCTAGATACCACTCTTCCATCTGAAGAGGCCATCCTGGAAGCAATGACAGGTATAGATAGACCGTGGGATGATTTGCATCATCGGTCTTACTTCCTACCTGACTTGAGCGAAGTCGAAACAAGTTTTCCAAGTCCTCAGTCTCCTGGTCCTGTTCACCCAGTCTTGAGCCCTTTAGCACCAGCACAGGTTTATGCTGAAGGGAACATGGTTGTGATCTCTCCTACTATCCCGGTGAACATCTCCAGGAATCCCAACATTGTCGAGAATGTCTTCATTGGAGCTGAATGTTCCCATGAAGTGGTTCAAATCTATAAAGAGCTCTTCAAAGAGTATAGGGATGTATTTTCTTGGTCTTATGAAAAAATGCCTGGCATAGACCCATCTATCGTCCAGCATGAGATCAAGACGTATGAAAACGCTAAGCCGGTCAGGAAAAAACTTCGTCCGGTTAATCCCAGGAAGGCAGTAGCTATCAAAGCTGAAGTTGAAAAGCTGCTTAAGGCGGGATTCATTTTCCCAGTTCCTCTGACTGAATGGGTTTCAAACCCCGTTCCGGTAGATAAAAAGCAAGGAACGATTCGAGTGTGCATCGATTTCAGAGACCTGAATAAGGCGTGTCCTAAAGATAAATACCCCACACCTTTCATTGATCAGATTATTGATGAGTGTGCTGGTAACGAGATTTTCTCCTTCATGGACGGTTTCTCTGGTTATAATCAAATTACTATCCGTCCAGAAGATCAACATAAGACCGCATTTATTTGTCCCTGGGGTACGTTTGCATACAAGAAAATGCCTTTTGGTATTAAAAATGCTGGAGCTACCTTTCAGCGGGCCATGTCTTACGCCTTCCACGACATCAAGAAAATCATCGAGGCATACTTAGATGATCTAGCTGCTCATTCTCGAAAGAGGATGGATCATCCAGGTCACCTCCGGCAAATATTTGACAGATGTCGTTTTTATAAAATTCGTTTGAATCCGAACAAGTGCGTTTTCGCGGTAACATCCGGTCGGTTGTTGGGATTTATCGTGTCTAGGGAAGGGATAAGGGTAGATCCCTTCAAGGTTGAGGCAATACTTCGGTTGCCTCCCCCGTCTTCAATCCGTCAGCTTCAAAGTCTCCAAGGGAAGTCTAATTTTCTTCGGAGGTTTATCATTAACTATGCTGAGATTACAAAGGGATATATGAGGCTGTTGAAGAAAGGAGTTCCTTTTCTTTGGGACGACTATGCTCAACGCTCATTCGATGCCTTGAAAAAGGCATTGACCTCTGCTCCTTTACTGAGTCCACCCGATTATAGCAGAGATTTTCTTTTGTATCTGGCTACAGCAGAATCTACCATTGGTATGGTTCTGGTTTAGGAGGATGATGCTCTTATTGAGCATGTTATTTACTACCTTAGTCGAGGACTGGTAGGACCTGAACTGCGATACACCCCGATAGAAAAATTAGCCTTAGCAGCAGTCCATGCTGTGCAGCGACTCCAGCATTACATTATTCTTCGCAAAACTTATGTCTTGGCAGCTGCCAATCCATTTCAGTTTGTCCTCAGCAGGCGAGTGATTGGGGGCAAATATAATAGATGGATTGTAATATTACAAGAATTTGATCTAGAGTTCATGTCTGCCAAATCCAAGAAGTCATTAGTCTTTGCGGAATTGATCTCCGAGTTGCCTTGTGGTGAGGAGATGATCTATGATGAGTCCTTTTCGGACGAACACTTGTTTTTAATCTCTCCACAAGATCCTTGGTATGGGGATATCATTGTGTATCTCCAGACTGCGAAGTTTCCCTCTTCTTTTTCGAAAGATGAGCGTCGTAAGCTGCGTCACTTAGCTAAAAGTTATCTGATCATTGGTGATGCTTTGTATCGTCGAGGGGTTGATTCGATCCTAAGACGTTGCTTAACTTTCGAAGAAGCTGAGGCTGTGCTCAATGATTCTCACAGTGGAGCTTGTGGGGGTCATTTATTAGGGCTTGCTACAGCCCAAAAGATTTTGCGTGCTGGCTACTTCTGGCCCTCGATTTTCAAAGATTGTATTGAATCGGTCAAGAAGTGTCATCCTTGTCAGGTGTATACTCGAAAAATGCGCGCTCATCCAGCTCCGCTTTTTCCAGTCGTTATTGTCGGACCCTTTACAAAGTGGGGTATGGATTATACTACTTGTAACCCGCCTTCGGCAAAAGGTCACAAGTACATTATCGTAGCAGTAGACTACTTTACGAAGTGGGTCGAAGCTATGCCTACTTTTGGGAACGATGGTGAGACTGCGGCTCTTTTCTTCTTCAACCAAGTTATCGCTCGTTTCGGTATACCTAGAGAGATTGTCACTGACCATGGCAGTCACTTTCAGAATAGTATGATGGCTGAGTTGGCTCTTAAATTGGGTTTCCGGCAGGAGCATTCATCTCCATATTATCCTCAGGCCAATGGGCAAGTGGAAGCCATGAATAAATCCTTGAAGACAATTCTTCAACGGACAATTGATAAACATAGATCCAACTGGCACATTATGCTATATCCTGCACTTTGGGCATACAGGACGTCAGTTAAAACTGCAACTGTCTTTACTCCGTTTCAGTTAGTCCACGGGGTGGAATCCGTATTTCCCATCGAATGCGAGATTCTGTCCCTTAAATTAGTTGTTGAGCTTCTTCCTGACACTTCTAGTCTGGCAGAGCGGCTTCTTCATCTGGAACATCTTGATGAGCAGCGTCGAGATGCCGCCATGTTGAATGAAGCGCATAAAAACAGAGTTAAAGTTCAGTACGATAAGGCGGTTAAGCCTAGGGTCTTTTCCAAAGGTGACCTTGTTTTGGTCTATGCCCAAGAAAAAGATGCCTTGGGGGCAGGAAAGTTTAAATCGATGTGGTATGGCCCCTATATCGTTAAGAAAGTCCTTAAGAAAGGAGCTTATACCTTGGTTGATTTCGAAGGGAACGAGTTGCCGGAGCCCCGAAATGGGCTCTATTTGAAGAAGTATTATGCCTAGGCTTTGGCCTGGCATCTTGCTTTTGTATATAGTAGTTTTTTGCTTTGTACATTTCTGATTGATTTTCGATTTTTGATGAGTTGGTGATGTTTTTGATCTGCTTTGGCAGGTTGTGTTGAATGTCATGAGTCATTTTGGTTTCGCCGATGGTGCTAGTAGACACACCCGGAACTTAGCTTCCGCGGCTTGGGTGCTTCATTATCCTTCCGGTCAGCTGTTGGTATCAAGAGGGGTCTGCATTGGTCCTGCTTCCAATAACGTAGCAGAATACACTGCAGTCATTCATCTACTCTCGGAGGCAATATCCTTGAGTGTTGATTCGTTGGTAGTTTTCTTGGACTCCCAGCTGGTGGTGTCGCAGTTGAACAACACTTATCGGGTACGAGATCCAATTTTATTACGATTGTTCTTGAGGGTACATTTGTTACAAAGGTCATTTCAATTTTTAACATTCATTCATATTCCTCGAGCTGACAATTGGTTTGCTGACTCATTAGCTAATCAAGCTTTAGATTGGCATATTAATCATTCAATACAATAAATTCTAATCATCAAAAACATCATACATTTGATACATTTATCACATCACATCAAATATCGTTGTATATATCATCGGAGTGTCAAAAAACTTTACAAAATTTGGATCCATAAATGCCGTACAAAACTTGGGCTTATGCCCCATCATGTTCAGTATCAAAAAAGAATATACAGTCATCCAACATATAAAATCTGTCTACTCCTGAGGACCCTGCCCAGAAGTCGTGTTCCTATAGAACATAACTGCAGTGGCCACACGGCGGAATAGTCTAACCCAGTCACGGGGTACTCCTACAACCCGTCTCTGGACGGCTTCCGGCAAGTCCTCCACGGCAGCCATAGGGATTTGGCGGGTCAGTCCCTCCAAGTTTCTCTGAACGGCCTGGAGAGTCCTGTCGGAATCCACTGTCTCCGCCTCACCTCTGCGGCGCTTGTGGCGCGGTAGGC
Source organism: Pinus albicaulis (assembly GCA_034641835.2). Classification (NCBI taxonomy): domain Eukaryota; kingdom Viridiplantae; phylum Streptophyta; class Pinopsida; order Pinales; family Pinaceae; genus Pinus; species Pinus albicaulis. The sequence goes on from CM076584.1 coordinate 1,013,931,028, forward strand.
CCTCAGGACGAACGGGTCCAACATCTGAAACATGATCATTTTTAATTGTCAGTCATTATGAATCCATTCCAAAAACATGTTTGTTTTTCATTTTTTCATACATAATTGAAAAAAAAAAAAAAAAAATCCAAAAAATCATATAAGTCAAAAATTTTTGCAAAAAAAACTTACCGACTACTCCCCATGCTGCACCGGGTGGAAGTACTAGATCTAGATCTCCTCGGAAATCCATCCCAGCATAGGGATAGTCGTCCACTGCGATGATATGTTCTCCCCACCATAGGAAGAACTCATCGTCCCACGTGGTTCGGGGTACTTCGCTGCCCCCCAGTCTCTTCATCATGTCTGCCCAACGGGCAATTCTTGGGTCCCGCGGGCTGCTGATAGTCGAGATGACTCTGGGTCTCAAAGCTGGAACCCTCTCAAAGAAGAATGTTGTCAAAATGGTACCATAGCCAAAGTGTTTAGTTTTTGCCTAGCGAATAGAAGTCAGCTGTTGTTTCATGTTCTGTAGCAGGGCTGTGCACCAATCATAGACGTGAATCAAACACTCTACAGCTATACTCATTTGTGATGTAGTGAGGCAGATCCTGCCACTCTGCCGATGGTGAAAAGGAGGATCTTCATGTGCAAATCCCTGATATCTCTAATTGCAATCTGTGTTCCAACCTTTTTGGAATTATCTACACAATATAAGTGGACATAATCTTCCACAGTTAACCCTCCCGGGGGTTTTCCGTGAAGGTCTACTGGGTCTCCCCTCCTGGAGAGTCCAGTGATGAAATATATATCCTCCACTTCTATGCGTAGTGGCATCTGATCAATTATGAAGCAATCCTGATCTGGTTCCCAGTAATTTACGAGCATTTCAAGCAATCGCACATTACTTTTCATATTGGGCATTTTGAAGAATTTCAATAATCCGCAGTTTCGGAGGATGTTTTGAGCTGCGCGGTCCTGCATGACCTCTTGGTCTACTGCACTATGCTCACGTTCCCTCCAAGAAATAGTCATCCTGAGAAATTTCATCAAAATTTGCATTAGAAACACTTTTTTGTAAAACGGACCTGCGCATACGCGACTTTCCCTGTGCACAGTCGCGTGTATACGCGGCTTTCCTTCATTGAACCCGCGTATGCGCAGATACGCATTTTTTAATAAGGGTTTCAAGGTAAAAAATCACTTAATTTTAGTTTTTAAACGGACAAAATGAATCAACAGGATGATTAAGGAGCCTACCTGAACTTTCGCTGAATTCCGACGGTCGGTTGTTCCTGATTTGACGAAACAAGTTTTTAGCTCCAAAGCTCTTTTTCCAAATCAGCTATGCAATAATGAACCAAATGAGAGGTAATTTGTGTATTTATGGCTAAAAAATTGAAAATTTTTGAAAATTTTCCTTATGTTTATTTTTTCGATCTATTCTATGCTGTATAACTCGATTGCTTGGAAGGGCCCAGTTTGGTATGTTTTCAGGTACATTTTGACGATTTTGGGATTTTTCCGGGTTTTTTATCCATGATTTCCGACTCTTCACGGCAGGTATATGATCTTCACTGGCATATAGGTTAGGGAATCACTTTCCGTTGCATCTTGCATACTAGCCTCCATATTGATCACTTGCCTTAGGGTCGATCCCATCAGGTCATGATCATTACACCCATTTCACTCGCCGATTTTTAATCATGACTTGATGGTAGAGCCTTCCTTTACATGGGCTTCCTAGTTAGTTCCTCGCTATCACTTGTTGCCCATGCTGCTTTTTATGTAGGCTCGGGAGTTCTCTTTAGTCCCGCCATGTCTTTCGTGTTGAAGCTTCATTCTTCTCCTTCATCACTTATCATTTTTCTGGCTTATACCCTAGAGGCTCCCCGGTGTCGTTAAGTTGTATTACTGCATTGCATATTGGCTACTTGTTTATCCTGGCCTTTAGCCGGCTTCATTTGGACTCGATGTTTAAGCCAACTTTTGACCTTGACTTTCCGTACAAGTTAACCATTGCATGCACTTAGCTATCACGACTTGACACCTTTGTACCCATGGATGGAACGTTCCTCTGAGTATCACTGACCAGTTTTCGCCACCTTGCATTGAGCATAGGATTGTTCCAAACCCCGGAACTAGTGCATCCGCTTTCTTGATACTCGTTCTATCCATTGTACCATAGCATTCTTTTATTCTTTTTCAGGCTTATTATGAAAAAGACAAAAAAATTAAATATAACAAAAAGAGCGGGAACTGGATGTATCTTCGTTATTTTGATGGCAGTACAGAGTCAGTTTGTCGCCCTTGAACAAAGCACATATACTTATATATATTTCCTTCATTTGGGATGGTTCTAGTTTGACCTAGGTTCAGCCTTTACCATGTTTCACTTGTCAGTTCTCCCCCGGTTGGTTATCTCTTCCAATCATATGGAGAGCTTGTTTTGCCTCCTGCAAGACAGACTTATACAGTGTCACTTTTTACTGCCATGGTCATCACAGAGTCGTGCTTTTGTTCAAGGGAAGTCTAGCCTGAGTCGGCCATTCTGCGGTGTCTCTTGACTCATTATTCAATCGGCCTTCCCGGTCTTGTCAGTATCATGTTCTATCACATCAGATGTTTTGGTCTTCTGCTCGTGCTGGTTTGAGAAGGTCCCCATTGACTTCTTGCCGGCGGGTTTGTCTCTTATCGACCACGACACATTGCTCTGAGAGCAAGCCTAGAGCCGCACCTTGGGCCTATTTTCATTATTGATAGGTGACCTCGTGCTCAGCATTTGATCATCATCATGGGTCTTTGACCGAGTGGTTTCCCCTGTGTTCGACGTCAGCACACATTATCACACTTGGGATTCGTGCAGTACCTGGATTTCCATTTGACCCTATCGGTGGATTTCTCGCCTATGTGTCAGCTTTCATTATTGGTTGGTTCAGAGGGTTTCTTCCGTGCGCTAGCTTCATATTGTGCACGTCGGAAACGTACTTCGGTTTTTGGTTCCATCACTCTACTTCGTCCGATTCCTTCCAAATCTTGGCCTGCAGGTTACACTCGCGCTGGACTGATGTGGGATGCCTTAATGCCTTCCTTCCAGCAGATCTTTTCCCATCGACTCCAACTCATTGCTCTGGGAACAAGATCTAGAGTCTTTTGTCAGTACCTTAGGGTTTGCAGTCATCAGTGGCAGACTCTTCGCTATCGACAGTGGGGATTCATCATTGCCTCCTGATTGGTAGATTCTTTCAAGTGTTCGACTTCAACTCATTCATTCACGCTTGTTAGATTGTACTGGGGCACCTTGACACTCATTTTCATTATTGGTGGGTTGTCTCGTGTTGGTTAACGGTATACATCATTGACCGGTAATCCAACGATTTCTCACATGGTCGACTTCATCTCATTTATTCCCATTGTGTAGAATTGTGCCATAGTGATCGGTGAAGACCTCGGGTAGCATCAGCATTTCTCGGTTCACTTTTGACAATCCATTCAGTTTCTGCCAGTGATGTCGTTCACCCTTATATGTTGCAGTGTCAGTACAGCAGCATCCTATATGTTGGCTCGCAAGTTGCGTGATTGTACCATGTGTTCCACCTCTTATGATTTGGTACTTGGAGATTCAGTTACTTATATGATCAGACATCCAGTTTCAGCATCATTGATCAACTTTCTATATGTGATACTTGGACATTGATTCAGACTTATATTTCCGGGCCATGCTCAGATGATTCATTGTGTACTTTCAGTTCAGCTATACTTGTATACATATTGGATCTATTCAGTACTTTCTATATGATGTATTTTTGACTGAGCATGGGTATGCCCGCCTCAGCATGAGTTGACTCTCTGTTTTCTTTCATTGGTTTTTGGCAGGCTGAAATCTGGTGAAGTCCTCTCTTGTCCTTGCTAAGTTCTTTCTATGTGCATAATACATTTCGGCCATCATGTACCCCTTCTGACCTCATATATTAGGGGGCATCTGTTATAGCATCATTTCTCACTTTGACATGATTCATGATTTCTTTATGGCTTTTGGGCACCCATTCCTACAGACTTGGACAAATTCGCTTAAAAACAGTGTAAAATCCCTCATACGCGACTATGCCCATACTTTTCCGCGTGTATACGCGAGTACAGCTAGACTTTTCCGCGTATGCCATTAAAATGATTAAAAAATATATAAAAAATCCCTAATTTCGCGCTGCGTGGATGGTTACTCAGGTAGTTCAACCACCCCAGCCCGTGGCCAACTATTTCCAACTGCTGAAACTACTTGGAGGGACTATAAAAAGCCCTCATGTGTATGGCCTAAGGGAGAGAGAAGTATTGATATTATACTTTGTTGGTATTCCCTATCCAAGTCTGATTCCCCGTGCCTCCTTCACTTTCCCAGTTCATTGTAGGAAACCCTTGTTTCCTTGAGATACACATCCCTTCATATGTTATCTCGTATGCACCAGTTTGGAAGGAGTCTTAGCGAGGCAAGGGCTGGACGGATCCGGACGACGGTCTGCGAAGGCCTTGGAAGGATCAGGTGATCTCTCCACTTGATTACTTTTGCACGTACTATTTATAATACAGAAGTATCATGTTGTTCCCGAAATAAACGTGTTAGTGTATGCTTTTATGTATGAGAATATTTGTTATACAAGCATTCATTATGATTTATTTAATGTTTTATATGAATCTCACTAACATATAGAGTAGATATATGCTGTACAACTTGTCCTTTGTGCTGGTTTCTTCTTGTATTTCAGGTTAAGGAGGAAGGACGGTTGCAGGGAGTTTAGACTCCACGTGGATCTACTTCAAACGTAGGACCAACGGGTAAATCTCTCATTCTGCTCTATTTAGTTTTTCTGAACGTGCATGGTTGTGTGAGTCTCTGTTAAGTAGTACGCCCCTGCTCCGTGGAGGTTGTATCCCAACCAACCTCTAGGGTGTTAATTCCCCGAAAAACATAAGGGCACTCCGGGAGGAAAACAAGAAGGTGTTTCCGAAACTCCTCCTCAATGGGATGGGGTTCGGAAGTCCTCAAGACTGGGACTTAGCATTTCTTCTCCGTTGGTGTCGAAAACCCAAACAAAGATAGAATCAAAAGGGGAGCTCATGACAAAGAAACAATGGAAAAAAATATGACAATGATAATGGCTCAAAGTCGTACCAAGTGTATAGATCCAGAGTGATCTAATAGGCAACAAAAGGTGAAGAATGGTAGGAAAAACCCTCCTATTTATAACAAAATATTGGGTCATTCTAGATCTTGGTGCATGATTAAAATAATGTTTAACCAAATCTAGATCCACCTTTTATGGAATATTTTATTATATTTGTTGGAGGGAAAAAGTATTTGACTTGGGTCAAATCCCTTTATTTGTGAATAATAAATAAATAAATGATTTATTTATCATTTTAAGGAAGTGGTTTAAAGATAATCAAATAAATAATGATTTATTTAATTATTTATGGGTGATTTAGTCATATTTAACAAGGAATATTATTTAAATAAGATTTAAACAATTATTCCTAGAAAATAATAAGATAAATAAGGATTTATCTAATTAATTTCTTTGTTTTGGGTTAAACATGACCAGGAATAATAATTTAATTATTGTTTAATTAATTATTCCTTGAGGAAAATCAAACAAATATAGGTTTGTTTAATATTTCCTTTTGGGGTTTCCTGTTTAGACCATAAAAAACCTAATAAATGTGTTTTATTAAGTTATTTTACATAGTGAAAGCAATTTTACTTAGGGTGAAATTGGTCTTACATGGTGTACTTGGGTCCATCTAATGATAGTAGGTTAGATGACCAAAAAATGGTGTCACATCTGTGTTTAATATCAGTGGGACTTCTTTCTCCAGATAGTACATCTTCTCATTAAAGCCTCCATGCCTCATCGAGCCCAGAAACAGTTAATTACACTGTCAGAAGCTTCTTAAAGACTGTCAGAACCAGCAGTTATGGAGTATGGAGGCCCGCGGACTTTCTATCCAATTCACCAATTATAGAAGGTAGAACAGAGAGCTTTACAGCCAGAAAGGACTCTAAAGAAACATCAGAGGTCAAATATCGACCTGACAAAGACCTCCCAGCCATACTATAAAGTAAATACAGCAATGCAGTGCCATTAAGTAGTGGAGGCGTGGACACTTCCTCTATGCTGTCTTAATGAATCAATTTAATGTTCATCATCCACTCCTGTTATATGTTTTTCTCCTATAAAAATCCCCAAGAACATTAAATATTTATTATGTGTTATAGTTTAGCTGTTCATTTCATTTACATCCATTTATCTTGTATCATGTTCTAGAATGCGAGTGGCTCACTGGTTTTTGGTATGAATTTATCCTAATTGATACTCATGCTAGAACCTGTCAAGCGCTTTAAATATGGCTCAGGCGTGATATACTGTTTCATTTTCCACTTCAACTATACTTCTTCTATATTAGCCTCTATGGGATGTTAATTTTAAAATTCTATTTTCATGTATGGATTCTTAATTTTGTAAGCCCATTACATGTTGATATTTGTTTCTGGATATCCTCCCAATGACAGTTAGTATTATCTCAATCTTTCATATGCAGTAAACACCTTCTGATTATTCATCTATGTGAGGTATTTTAGAACCCAACCCTCTTCATAGTAAGCTATCTTTGAATTGTCTGATACATTTGTATTAGAGTTTCACACCTTGCCTCTGCAATATTGCTTTCCCTGTGTCAATTTTCTGAAATTTTTGGTCCCATTCAAATTAACCTTCCTGTTTACAAGAGATAGCATGAGAGCCTTTTTCTGATAACTTCCCATATTATACATATGCTCCTTGATGTATAAGATGTCCTAGGCACTGGTCTTTCACAACTCAAGGTTGTCTCTAGGGTTGACAACAGACCAAATGGGATCTTTCAATAGGAAAATGTAGCCCAGGGACAAATAAATGAAGTCTTAGGTTGATCCATTGGGATAATGTAACCGTCAAGATTCACCACAAATGTAACCGTCGGTTGAAATATGGTGAAGGATAGCCTGGATAAGAAGGAATAGCCCGAGCAACATGTACTAGAGTTCCCAGATAAGGATGGTTGTGATAAAGAGAAACTAGGGCACCATAATAAGAAGGATTCTAGTAACCATCATACGTGTAACCTTGTTGACTATCTCCAGGATAACCCTACAAAGGCTAGAATGGTTGGATTTGGATGTATTGGCCTTGAAAGGCACTTGAGTAATGCCCTAAGAGGGTCTATATTGTTGCCCTATGGGATTTTTCATAATCCTGGCATAATTTGGGTTCAATTGGGACTACACCATACTCTTCACATTTTTTCCTATTGGAATTTGAGGGGTACCTTGCCCAAGCAGTAGAGACTGTAAGGTACCCTGTAAATTTTGGGTAAGTGGAAATTGTGAGGTACTAGATACCGACGGAATAGGTTGTGATGCAACAACAGTCTATAAAGGTTTGCCTACATGTATTTGAGTTTGTTGATGTACAAATTGATGGATAGGAATTTTGGATGAAGATGGCACAGGTTGTGGATTCAACAATCGGTCCCAAAATGAACCAAGTTTGATAGGAAAAGTAGGTTACCAAAAATTGGAATACATCCTAGGATAAGGAGGATTATTATAAGGTTGATTACCAACTTGAGGTATACCAAAAACATGTTTCCCCCATGCCAAAGGAAGAGGGTGTTGTGGCTCATTTGCATTTACCTTTGAAATATTTTTCGAAACACCAAAAAATCATATATGTTAGAAAATGTAAAAGTTTGTATGTCGAAAAAGGATTTTGATTTATATGTTGGTACATTAACATTTCGTGATTATATGTGAAGGTAGTTCGAAGCATTGGATAACCAAAATAAAGCTCAGGAGGGTTTTAACAGCATGGAGAAAGATGCAGTTGCACGAGTTCATTAAATGAAATATCGTAGGGAGTAGCACAGAGAAGATGGAGTTGTAGAGCGGCGACAGCTGAAGAAACAGAGAAATCGGTTAAGGCAGAAAACATTTAGAATATTCCCAAAGGAGGTGATCTAACGGCAAGGATTAAATTGCAGAATTAAAGTGAGAGATGGACAGACTAGGTTGCATCACAAAGTTAAGTTTGAAAATTTTCGAGGTGGACACGTGTCGGCGTAGCGCGATTTCACATCAGTGATTATTTAGTTTATGCGTTAAGGACTTCACAAGTTAAACAAAATAACTTGTGATGCGGTAAGAAGCGAAACTTGTGATTTGATAAAGGGAGGAGCCATGTGTTGGCACAACGATTCAGCGCATATCGCACATCGGCAGGTTTAGAGTTTAGCATTAAGACTTTGCAAGGTAAATTATTTGGTTATGATGCGACAAACGGGAGATTGCAGTGTGAGACAGTATAGCGGGACCGTTGGATTGGGGCATAGATCAATGGTGGAGGCTAAATCGCAAACAAAGCGGTTTCGCACATCGGCGTTATTATTGTTTACCATTTAAGCTATTTGTTATAGTTTCCAACGTGCGATATCGAATAAGTTTTGAAGTGTGATTGCTTCTAATTGGTTAGGTTGTGTGTGGGCCTGTAAACCACAGGTCTATAAGGTTTGTATAAATTTGCAGCCATGTATACGATAAGGTACTGTGAAGGGGTGGCCATTGAATAAAGAGGCATAGGCAGAGTCGGGCAGAAGAATGTATAGTGGCACTATGGGAAGCACAACAATTGGGTCAAGTCAGGAACCGAGGGTTTGTTACATAACTGTGCAGCTACTACATCAGAACCAGAAAGGACACCTCGGCACTTCATGAGGATGCATCAGCAACATCAGATTCAGCAAAATGAACAATATTTCCAGTTTTTATTTGTTTTCACTGTATGATTGCATAAGTAATCATAAAAGTTTAGGTATTTGAATAGTTTCAAGAAGTTCAACAGTTATGAAATAATTTGATGTATTTAAGTAGAGAGAAATAAAGAAAATGGGTTTCGAGTTTTGGACCTCTGGATGACTGTTAATTTGGTACTAAATTTTCTAAGAAATTAATTAAATAAAATCAAGTTTCCTGCACCTGTTGATGTTGATATGTCTTTTTAGTTTCACTCTGTGTTTATTCCTCCTTGAATGAAGTGAAGTAATGTAGCATTCGGTCTCTTAATTACATCTCTGAGTAAGAGTTAAATCACCTTAATTTGCGCTCCTTCACTTCATCTCTTCTCTTTTCAAAAACTCCTGATGAAACTTTAAAGTACTAGATTTTGTTTTTACAGCATATTATTTCGAGTTTCCTCTCTCTCCATGATTTCCTCTTAAAATTAAAAGTGATAGATTATGTTTCTTAGCATATCATTTTGAGTTTCTCTTACAGTTCTTCTTTTCATTTCATTCAAGTATCAGCAGTTTATGGCATTGTGAAGGCTTTCATTATATCAAATTATTGAGGGTATTAAGTAATTAAATTCCAAAGGTGTTAAACAGAGGCAATTTGATATCGTAATTGTGACATAAATTTATAAAACGTCTTAAGCATTGATTCCTTACCATAGCCAAGGGATTTTTTCTTGAGATACAACATTTTCTGGCACCATTGTCGAGGACGAAGAAACAAAGTTTATTTTTTCCTGGGTTTTTTACATTATTTCCTCTGTTTGTTCATTAATGAAAAAATATTGGCTTGTGTTTGTTATTTTCAAAATTCTAGCTTTCAAAAGGGCTCACACGAGGTCAAATACCTCACAACAGATAGTCCCTGCTTTTCCAAACCCAGAAAGATTGGTTTCTAAAAAGGTTCAGAAACCTAAAATTCCTTCAATACCTGATCCTACATTATCTGCTCTTGACAGTAGTCCTCATAACCCTTTGTTTGAAGATATTTCTGAGGAACTCTCTTTATTCGAACATGATTATCCTTCCACACCCATTCATTTTCAAGAGCCTAAGTTAGAAGAGCATTCTTTCGAGTATGTTTCTTTTACCTTCACTCAAGCTCAACCAAATATAGTTGTTGGTTCTTCTGCCATTTTTCTTCAACCCACTCCCATATCAGTTTTTCCTACACCCTCATTCACTTTCACAGCAGGTTCATCAACCTCAACTACCCAAGGAACAGTTAACCAAGGTGAAAATATGGCAACACCAGCCTTTTTGTTGAACAGATATGCTCCACTAAATATTGTGCAACCAATGAATTCCATGCCTCAAGAATACCCCAAATTAATTCCCCGTTTCACTGGAGAAGATGAAGTAACTGCAAAACAAAATTTACCCTTGTTTTGCACTTTGCTGAGAATTTAAATGTAGAACATCTTGATGTTGTGATGAGACTATTTATGTAGTCTCTAGATGGAAAGGCTAGAAATGGTTCAAAGGTTTACCAAATGGTTCAATAAATAACTGGGAAGAGTTAGAAACAAAATTCACTCAGAGATGGGGAGAGAAGAGAGATCATGGTTACTCATTGACAAATTTTAATGCGATTAAAAGAAGGCCTAATGAAAGAATTTCTAAGTTTGTAAAAAGATTCAACAAATTGTGCAATAGTTTACCCTTAGAAATGAATCCCTCCCCCCCCCCCCCCTAGTAGGAGCAAAGGTAGTTTTTTCTGGGGCTTTCGAAGTTGGTTTTAGCTTTACACTGAGAGAGAGAAGAGCCCCTACTCTTGAGAAGATACAGACAGATTCTCTAGAGATCGAAGCTAATATGACTGCAGATGGAAAAGTGAAAGGGAAATAGCCAGTCCAAGAGAAGGGGAAAGCAAAAGAAGAATCATCACAAGATCTAAGAATTGAAGATATCACAAAGGTGATGAATCATCTAACCAATAAGCTAGCCAAGATGGAATTGGAAAATAAAAACTCCCAAATACAAGTACAACAAAACCGAGGGGGGTTTAACCCTCAATTCAGAAGCCATCCCCTGCAAATTTTGCAATGGGAAAGAAGAGATCAAGACCAGATTCGAGCACCATTGTATATGGAAGCAGCACCCGCAAAGCCGGCAGAAGATGACCAAAGGGAGGCTGAGGATCAGGTATCTGCTATGTAGGAAATAGAAGAGGATGAAGAGGAAGATTGTGAGGGAGAATATGTTGAAGAAATGAATGAATACTGTAGAAAATTTACAGATTTCATGCAAGCTGAGTTAAATAAAAAGTATGATTTAAGGTATAGAAAGAGATCTAGAGTGCAGGATAATGAAGGTGAACAACAAGGTTTTGTTCCTCCTCCAATGGAAACTCCACAACAAAAGGACCCTGTGAAACAGGTCAGTAAGGGGAAACAACCTGTAAATTCACTTAATAGAACAAATGTGCAGCAGGTTGAATCTTCCCAGAAAAAATTAGTTGACACTAATATTTTGGAGAGAGTTGTTCCTATATCCGAGCGAGCAGAAAATTCTAGAAAGAGTGAAGAAGAACCTGAAAATAACGTTAAGAAAACTCATGCTTTCAGTTTGGAAAAAGAGTTGGAGAAGGTTAAAATATAGGTACATCTTCTAGAATTGGCTAAAATACCAGCTTACAAGAAAGAAATTTCATAATTTATTAATCTCACACAGGTGGAAGATAATAGTGACACAGTGAACTTACAAGAGGAAAATCCAGTGGTCACCTTTGGTCCTCATGTAGAAGAAGTAGATCTTTCTATTCCACCCTTCTATTTTTCTCTGTTGCTTCATGATTTTACTCTACATAATTGCATGCTGGACTCAGGAGCGTCCCATAATCTCATGCCATTGTCTGTTATGAAGGAACTTAACTTGCAGATTACCAAACCTTATATGGATCTATATTAATTTGATTCCAAAAGGGTGAAATGTGTTGGGTTAATTAAAGATGTAGCAGTTTCGTTGGCACAAATACCAGCAAATAGTATAGTCACGGATGTAGTGGTTGTTGACATCCCAGCCAAGTTTGGAATGCTCTTGTCAAGATCTTGGGGAGAAAATTTCGGAGGTGTACTAAAATTAGATTTCACTTATGCTATCATTCCAGTTTTTAATGGAGAAGAAAGGAGATTGTATATGGAAACAAGGTTTGTGAAGACTTCTTCCAAGAAAGATGCAAGAAATTCCACCATTTATAGTCAAGAAATAGAAGATCTTTCTTGTTTCATGCTGCATGAAGATGCAGAATTTACTGAAGACACAGGGAAGCATCTCTCTTCAACAGTTGTAAATATTGAGTTACACTCAAGGAATATTTGGAAGTTCTACTTTGATGGTGCCTACTCCAAGGAGGGCGTAGGTGCTAGATTCTTGTTGATATCACCAGAAGGTAACCTCATGTATTTCTCTTTTAAACTAGAATTTGATTCAAAAAACAATTTGACTGAGTATGAGGCCTTAATCTCAAGCCTTCAAGTTGCTAAACAGATGGGAGTTCAATTTATTTCAATTTTTGGTCTCTGAATTGATAATAAGGCAGATTTAAAATCATCTTCAAACCAAGCATCTGAGATGGAGATCATATAGGAATGAAGTTTGGGATCTGATAGAAAACTATTTTGAAACCTTCAATCTTCAGTATATTCTGAGGGAGGAGAACAGATTGGCCAATTCTTTAGCAGTTGTAGCCAGCACCTTCAAACCTCCAATAAATCCAAGGTTAAGGTATGAAATTGAAATTAGACATAGACCTTCTATCCCTGACAATGTGAAACATTGGCAGGTGTTTGATGATGATGAACAGATAAATCAATTCCTGACAATATTGGAAACTTTGAAGATGCTAAGATAGACCAAGAGGAAGAAAAAATAGAGCAGAAAGTGAAAATAAGAAACCTTTAGTAGTCAATAGGTGAACAGAAGATTATCCAATTGAAAGATAATGTGCTCCCCAAAGGGTTGGTTCCCCTTAAAAGATTATTCAATGCTAATGATGTTGTTGTCGATTCAAAGAAAACACATCAAGAATAAGAGATGGAAGATTGTAATTTGGGAACTCAGCAAGAATCCAAAATAGTGAAATTGTTCGACGGTGTTCCCAAAAACTACAAAGAAAGATACATTGATCTTTTTAAAAAATATATGGATTTGTTTGCCTGTTCATATGAAGACCTGAAAACATATGACAAAAGAATAATTCAGCATAATATTCCATTAAAGGAAGGACTCAAACCACATATACAGAAGCTTAGACAGATCAATCCATTGTTGTTAGCTCCAATCGAAAAATAAATGAAGAAACTGTTGCAGGTGAAAATTGTAGCCCCTCTCAAATATTCAGACTGGGTTTCTAATATGGTCCTTGTAAGAAAGAATAATGGAGAGATAAGATTGTGTGTAGACTTCAGGAACTTGAACCGAGCATATCTAAAAGATAATTATCCTTTGCCGAAAATATATTATGTCTTATAGAAGGTGATAGGAACTCACAGGTTGTCTATGGTTGACGGATTTTCTGGGTAAAATCAGGTAGCAGTAGAAAAATAAGATCGGAAGAAGACCGCTTTCACAACACCCTGGGGCACCTTCATGTATGCAAGGATTCCATTTCGCCTTATGAACGCAAGTGCAACATTTCATAGGGCCATGGACATAGCCTTCATTTGTGACAGGTTTGTAGTTATATATTTGGATGATGTAGTTGTTTTCTTAGGGTCAGATGATGAACACTTGGATCATTTGCAAAAAATATTTCAAAAGTGCAGAAAGTTTGGTCTGCCATTAAATCCCAAGAAATATTCATTTGCCTTAGAAGAAGGTAAATTATTGGGTCACATGGTTTCTAAACAAGGATTAAATATTGACCCAGCAAGGGTGGAAGCCATTCAGACTATTCCTTTACCCAAACGAAAGAAATATATCCAGAGATTCCTAGGAAAAATAAACTTTCTAAGGATTTTTGTGCCCAATTATGCTTAGATTGTGAGAAGTATAACAGATATGTTGAAGAAAAATGCAGAAGTGAAATGGGACAAGGGAGCAAGAGAAGCATTTGCTAGAATAAAGGTATCACTGCAGGAAGCTCCAGTTCTGATTAGTCCAGACTATCAAAAGGCCTTTTAGTTATTCTAATATTCATCCCCCACTACTATTTCTATTGTGTTGTTGCAAAAAAATGAAGATAGTAAGGAGCCACAAGTTGCATTTTTCAGCAAAGTTCTTAGAGATGTTGAGCTCAAATACAATATTCTGGAGAAACAAGTATATTCTTTGGTCAAAGCACTAAAATCCTTCAGGACTTATGTGTTACAGTCCCAAATAATTTCTTATGTTCCTAATTCTGTTGTGAAAGATGTGCTGGTCCAAAGCAATGTTGAAGGAAAAAGGGGGAAGTGGATAGAAAAAATCCAAGAGTATGATTTGGACATCAAACCCACCAAGCTGTTCAAGGGATAGGGGTTTGTGAAGTTGTTGATAGAAACAAATTTTCAAGCCTTGGGAATCAATATGTTGGCACGAGTGGATGGATTTGTTAATGAAGAAGGTCAAAACAAGTCCAAAATAGGTATTCAATACAAATTTCTGTGCTCTGGTTGGTATAAAGATTTGTGCAGTACCTGTGTTTCTTTTCCTATCCAACTTCACTAAATAGAATAAAATACAGAGCTCTCAAGCTCAAGTCTCAGCCATATGTTATCATAGAAGCAAAGCTATACTAGAAAGATCCTCCTAGTATTTTGTTGTTATGTTTGACCAAAGGATAATCTATTGAAGTCACCAAACAATATCATGAAAGTCTGTGTGGAGGACATTATAGCTGGAAGGTCACTGATCATAAAATTCTCAAGTCAAGCTTCTATTGGCCAACCCTATTTTCAGATGCTTATAGACTGGTCAAAAATTGTCAAAAGTGTCAGTTGTTTGCTGAAAAGAGAAAACTTGCTCCATTACCTCTCATCCCAGTATTTATTGAATAACTTTTCAAGCAATGGGTGTTAGGTCCCTATATTACTAGTTTAGCCCCTTATTTTTATTAGTGTAGCCCCATTATTTTTATTATTGTATCCCCCTCTAACCCCAATTTGTTATTATTGTGCCCTTACATTGTTATTGTTAGGTCGGCTAGGATTACATTGTGGCCCCATGGACTCCTATATATAGAAAGGAGTTTTTGTCATTTGTATCATCCAAGAATTGTTCATTCATGTAATGTATTGGAGGTTTCCCCCTTGAAGTGGCTTATTTCTAAGGAGTTGATATCTCTTTTCTTCTATTTTTGGAGCTGGTTTCACAACATTTGGTATCAGAGCTTTGGATTCTAGGGTTTCGTTGCTCCAAACAGGTCATCGTGGAATTTTCACTATAAATTTTTTCTACGAAGGTTCAGAAGCTGAGATGTTTATATTACGAAGCCGAAATCCTGATTAACATCATCGCAAAATTTCAGAGCTTGGTTCACAACATTTTCAGAGATATGATCTGTGGAAGTTAGGTCTTTTTGCAGGCTCCTCAATTTAACCTAAACAGGTCATCGTGGCATTTTCTCTATAAATTTTTTTCTACAAAGGCTCAGAATCTGAAATTTTTAGAGCGCGAAGCCGAACTCCTAAGAAACATCATCACAAAATTTCAGATCTTGATTCAAAATAATTTTGGAGATATGGTCTGTGAAAGTTAGGACTTTTTCAGGCTCCCAAATAGGGAAAATTTTAGGGGCTAATATTCATAGGTGGGCTAATTTTCCATGTTTTTTCCAAAAAAAAGATTCGCCAATTTCCCTTTTTTCTAAAAATGATTCACCAAAATTTTAAAATGCAAAATTAATTTACCTTAACAATCGCCAAAATTGTATATAGACTAATATAAAATCAATGGAAATATAAATATCTCTACAAAAATATCACCAAAAATTTTACAGTTTGCATATTAGGGACAAGTAATATTCGCCAAGGTTTCTAAAATTTAAGACAAACTTCCATCCTTAAAATTCTCCCTACTCCCGAATTTCATCTCAAAGAGTTGATCGTGGGAAAATATTCATAACTCTCTCTCTGAGCATCGGATTGGAATTCTGTAAAAAGTGGACGCAAGCGCACGGAATGAAATTTCCTATCTATCAATTTCAAATCCAAAGGAGGAAGCAGTGACACATGGCAAGTCATACAAGTGCACTCTACTGAACTAGTCCATAATTAAGTCATCGTAAGAGATTGGGCACACCTTTGTCTTCAAGAATCCAAATCAGGTCATAATTGTGGCATTCGAAAGAGGATTCAGAGGGTTACCTCAGTACCAAATTTCAGATATTGAAGATCCGAAATCATAGAGATAATTTAGTTTCAATATCGCGCTCCTAAAAAGCAAGAAAAAGGTGTGTATTTTTTTTCGAATTACATAAGTCTCGTTTGAAAAAAAATAGTTAGAATTTATTCCAAGGGAATGTTGAAGAATAGATATCAGTATTGGGTTCTAAAATGACCCCTAAAAATAATTCAACACCCATTAAGCCTTCAGAAGGCTCTACTATGACTCATGAAGACACAGAAACACAACATGAGATATCAAAATTACAAGAGCAAGTGCACCAAACTTCGATATCGCAAAGAGCAACAAAAAATGAAATGGAAGTTTTGAAGAAAGGCATGAAAACTAAGATGGATGGTTTGAAGAAAGGCATGGAAGCTAAGATGAATGGTTTGGAAGCTAAGATGGAAGGAATGGAAGTGGGCATGAAAGCTAAGATGGATGGCATGGAATCTAAGATTGTTGAAAAAATGGAAAACATAAAAGTAGACATCGAAGGTTTGGCAAAGTTGATACAAGAAATGTTTACTAATGGCGAAAAGATAGTTGAGGAAACTCATGATGAGAACAAAATAAATGTTAATCATGATTTCATAAACTCTAATGTTGGACGGAAGAACCACCATATTCCAAAGATGGATATGAGGAAGTTTGATGGCAAGGATCCCCTAACATGGATACTACAGATGGAGCAATATTTTGATTTCAATAATGTTTAAAACACACAAAAGGTACGCATTGCAACTTTACATTTAGAAAAAAATACATTTGTATGGTATCGATGGCTTTCCTCCCGTAAAAAAATTGTCTCTTGGTAAATTTTTACAGAGGAAATGATAGCACATTATGAGGATACAAAGAGCAACACCTTCTTTAGCCAATTTATAAATATCAAACAAAAGGGTTTAGTGGGGGAGCACATTGAGGACTTCCAAAAATTGAATATAATCGTAACTAATATTCCAAAGGAACACAGGATTGATCTCTTCATAGGTACTTTAAAGGATAACATCCAACATGAAGTTCGTGTTTTGGAACATGATTCATTGGAGAAGGCATTCAAGTTGAAAAGAAAAATTGAATGTAAAATTATGGCGACAAGGAAGCCTACCACTCACTTCTATAAAGAGGGAAGTGTTGCTACTCCTAGATTTCAACAACCTACAAAGTTGACACCACAACAATTGGAAGAAAAAATAGCAAAAGGGCTTTGCTACAGTTGTGATATAAAATACACTAAAGGTCATAAGTGTGCTGAGAAGAAATTATTTTACATAGATTGTGAAGAGGAAGATAATGAACAAGAGGATATACAGGGAACGACCCTATAAGGAAGAAATGAGTCCAACCATATCGTATAATGCATTGGTAGGGAATTACCACTATTACCTCCTCAAACTCTCAGAATGAAGGACACATCAAGAAGAAAAAGGTAATAGTGTTGATTGATTGAGTGAGTACCCATAATGTTATTCATTGTAAGGTAGCCAAAGAATTGAATTATTTCCTATACCCGGCCTCGAATTTCAAAAGTGATGGTTGCCAATGGAGGAACTATAATTTGCTCTAGAAAAATCCATTATATAAAGCTAACCATCGAGGAATATGTATTGAATACTCCAATGCTTTTCATTCCAATGGGAGGTGATGATGTTGTACTGGCAGTACAATGGTTACAGTGTTTGGGGACGGTAGCTTTTAATTTTCAAGAAGTTTTCTTGAATTTGTTTTTAGAAGGAAAGAAAGTCGAATTACATGGTATCGTAGGGAAGTCGGGAAAGATAATAAGCTCTAATGTCATAAAAAAGCTTCTGAAGAAACAAAAATGAGGCATAATTGCACAATTATGCTCACTAGAGGTTCCAACATCAAAATCATTTATTTCTGCAGATCTCCAAAAAGTCTTGGACAATCATTTCAAGGTGTTTGAAACTCCCAAAGGACTCCCACCTACTCATGATCATGATCATGCTTTTCATTTGATTCCAGGAAGTGTTCCTCCAAACATCAGGCCTTATAGATATCCTTATGTCAAAAAGAGCGAAATTGAACGTATGATTGCAGAAATGTTAGAGGTTGGTATAATTCAACCTAGTCAAAGTTCCTTCTCTACTCCAGTAGTATTGGTGCACAAGAAGGATGGATCATGGCGCATGTGTCCGGATTATAGGGATCTCAATAATCTCACCATTAAAGATAAATTTCCCATCCCTGTGATTTATGAATTATTGGATGAATTACATGGAGCAATTTATTTTACAAATTGGATATTCGTTCAAGATATCATCAAATTAGAATGAAGACTGAAGATATTCCGAAAACAACATTTCGAACTCATGAGGGTCATTATGAATTTTTGGTCATGCCTTTTGGCCTTACCAATGCACCTTCTACATTTCAAGGGTTGATGAATTCCATTTTCAAATCCTTCCTTAGAAAATTTGTGCTAGTATTTTTTTCATGGTATACTAATCTACAGCAGGTCTTGGAAGGATCATGTTCAACATGTTGACAGGGTGCTCAAACTATTACAGGAGAAACAATTATATGCAAAATCATCCAAATGTTTCTTTGGAGTACAAGATGTGGAATATCTAGGTCATATTTTATCTCACGAGGGTGTTAAGGTAGACCCTAACAAAATTAAAGCCATTAAGAAATGGAAAGTCCCCACAACTATAAAGCAGTTGCGAGGATTTCTCGGTTTAACAGGGTATTATCGCAAGTTTGTTAAGAATTATGGGAGAATAGGCGCACCTCTAACAACATTATTGAATAAAGATGAATTTTCATGGACTCCTGAAGCAACTAAGGCCTTTGAACATCTTAAAGAGACAATGTGCCTAACACCGATCTTAGCTATGCCAGACTTCACAAAAAACTTTATTGTGGAATGTGATGCCTCAGGAAATGGAATTGGTGTTGTTTTAATGAAAGAAGAAAGACCCATTGCGTTTGAAAGTCATCCAATCAAAGGAAAGTATTTACAGAAAGCTATTTATGAGAAGGAAATTTTAGCAATACTACATGCACTAAATAAATGGCGACCTTGCCTAATGGGAAGACACTTCAAGGTAAAAATTGATCATGATAGTCTTAAACATTTTTGGAACAAAGACTATCTTTAGAAGAGCAGAAAAAATGGGTCCCAAAGATGTTGGGTTATGACTTTGAAATAATCTACAAAAAAGGGAAGCTAAATGTTGTTGCACATGCACTCTCAAGAAAAAATGAAGAGGTGGAAGCATTTCTTTGTGCCATTTCTATTATCGAACCAGATTTGATAACTGAAGCAAGGGATGAATGGAAGAGGGATGAAGAAGTGTGGACACTCATTCAAAAGTTGTAGCAAGATCCTAGTACCTCTGATACATTTATTTGGAAAAATGATTCCTTATGGTACAAAGATCGCTTATATCTTTGTAAGAATTCCCAACTAAAACAAAAGATTCTTTTGGAATTGCACACTTCTCCTTTAGGAGGACACTCAATATTTTTAAAAACTTACCACAGGGTGAAGAAAGAATTTTTTTGGGATGGCCTTAAATCTGATATTCAAAAGTTTGTGGCGGAATGTTTGGTTTGCCAGCAGAATAAAGTGGAAACAATTAAGACCCCAGGACTTCTACAACCTTTATCCATTCCAAGCCAACGTTGGGAGGAGATTTCAATGGATTTTATCACAGGTTTACCTAAGTCTCAAGGAAAGAGTGTCATCATGGTGGTAGTTGATAGATTTACCAAGTATGCACACTTTTGTGCATTATCTCATCCATTTAAAGCAAGTACAATTGCTACTACATTTATGGATAGAATTCAAAAGCTACATGGAAGCCCAAGGGTTATTGTGAGCGACAGAGATCCCATTTTTACTGGAAATTTTTGGACGGAGTTATTTTCTTGTTTGGGTACTCAATTAGCTCATAGTTCATCTTATCATCCTCATTCTGATGGTCAAACTAAGATAGTGAATAAATTTTTGGATGGATATCTTCGTTGTTTTGTATTTGATAAACAAACACAATGGGTCAAGTGGTTACCTCTCGCTGAATGGTGGTATAACACTTCATTCCATATTGTAGAAAAAATGACCCCATTTATGGCACTTTATGGATATCATCCACCGTCCATCACATCATCTTTAAGAGAAAAATCTATGGTTCAAGTAGTGGAAGATCACATTGAGCATCAACAAGAAGTTCTCTAACTCTTAAAGGATAACCTAAATTTGGCACAAAATTGAATGAAACAACAAGCAGATCAACATCGCAACGAGAGAAGTTTTAATGTAGGAGACTGGGTATTTTTACGGCTACAACCATACAAACAAATGTCCCTCAAGCAAGCTAATAAGGATAATAAATTATCAACAAAGTACTATGGTCCTTAGAAGGTGTTGCAAAAGATTGGTACTATGGCATATAAATTGGAGCTTCCTACTTCTTCACGAGTGCATCCAATTTTCCATGTTTCATGCTTAAAGAAGATTATAGGAGAAAATATTCCAGTTCAAACAATATTTCCAGAACTTGATGAGGAAGGAAAAATCATATTGGAACCTGAAGCGGTCACGGAAACAAGAACTCGACAGCTACGAAATCGATCAATTTCAGAGTATCTCATCAAGTGGAAGAACTTTCCCACTAAATATTCTACATGGGAGGATGAGAATTTTATACAGAAGCACCCAGAGCTACTCAAGCATTGAGGAAAACACCTTTTTGAAGGAGAGGGGCATGTTAGGTCCCCATATTACTAGTTTAGCCCCTTATTGTTATTAGTGTATCCCCCTTATTGTTATTATTGTAGCCCCCTATAACCCCAATATTGTTATTATTGTGCCCTTACATTGTTATTGTTGGGATAACCTAATTCTCTGGTAAGAAGATTGAACAAGATAATTTAATCAAGTGAAAACAAAAACAAAGTCAACGATAACTTGGTTACTTATCAAGAAAAGATGAAGTATATATTTGATAGAAAAGAAAAAGAAGTTCTCTTTCAAGTAGGATATTTGGTACTAATATGGGACACCATATGAGAAGAAAAGGGGAAGCATGGTAAATTTGACACTCTCTAGTATGGTCCATACAGAATCTCTGAGGCAAGCTCAAATAACACATTCATTCTGGAAGATCTAGATGGAGATTCAGCACAATTTCCTGTGAACGGGTAGTATCTAAAGCATTATTTCCAACATTTAAAGTCAACATTCCACCATTGTAAATACCATATTTCTCATTGTTCATGTGTCACTAAGAAATATTTGACTCCATGCCCAATGGATAAGGCACTAATCTGTGGTTCTTAGCGCTTCCGTGGAAAAAATCACTATCCCTAGGTGGAGTGAGATGATGTGGCTCATTTGCATTTACCTTTCAAATATTTTTCAAAACACCAAAAAATCATATATGTTAGAAAATGTAAAATTTTGTATGTCTAAGAATAATTTTGATTTATATGTTGGTACATTAACATTTCGTGATGAGATGTGAAGGTAGGTCAAAGGATTGGATAACCATAATAAATCTCAGGAGGGTTTTAACACCATGGAGAAAGATGGAGTTGCACAAGTTCATTGAATGAACTATTGCAGGGGGTAGCGTGGAGAAGATGGAGTTGTAGAACGGCGACAGCCGAAGAAACAAAGAAATTGATTAAGGCAAAAAACCTTTAGAAGATTCCCAAAGGAGGTGATCTGATAGCGATGATTAAATCATAGAATTAAAGTGAGATATGGACGGACCAGGTTGCATCGCAAAGTTAAGTTTGAAAAGTTGCGAAGTGGACACATGTCAGCATAGCGTGATTTCGCATCGGCGATTATTTAGTTTATGCATTAAGGAATTCGCAAGTTAAACAAAATAACTTGTGATGCGGTAAGAAGTGAAACTTGCAATACGATAAAGGGAGGAGCCACCTATTGGCACATTGATTCAGTGCATATTGCACATCAGCGGGTTTAGATTTTAGCATTAAGACTTCGCAAGGTGGAGTATTTTCGTTGCGATGTGGCAAACGAGATATTTCGGTGTGAGACAGTACAGTGGGATCGTTGGATTGGGGCGCAGATCAACGGTGGAGGTTAAATCACAAACAGAGCGGTTTTGCACATTGGCATTATTATTGTTTACCATTTAAGCTATTTATATAGTTTTTGATGTGCGATATCGAATAAGTTGTGAAGTAATATTGCTTCTGAATGGCCAAGTCGTGTGTGGCCCGTAAACCACAGGTCTGCGGGGTTTGTATAAAGTTGAAGCCATGTATGCGATAAGGTAATGAGAAGGGGCGGCCAATGAATAAAGAGGCATAGGCAGAGTCGGGAAGAATAATGTATAGTGGCACTATGGGAAGCATGACAACTGGGTCAAGTCGGGCACCAATGCATCGTTACATAACTATGCAACTGCTGCATCATAACCAGAAAGGACACGTCAGCACTTCATGAGGACGCATCAACAACATCAGATTCAGCAAAATGAACAATATTTCCAGTTTTTATTTTGTTTCTCTGTATGATTGCATAATTAATCTTAACAGTTCAGGTAGTCAAATGGTTTCAAGAATTTCAGCAGTTATGAACTACTTTGATGTATTTAAGTAGAGAGACATAAAGAAAAGGGGTTCTGAGTTTTGGACCTTTGGATGACTGTTAATTTGGTACTGAATTTTCTAAGAAATTAATGAAAGGTGATCAAGTTTCCTGCACATGTTGATGTTGATATGTCTTTCCATTTTCGCTCTGTGTTTATTCCTCTTTGAATGAAGTGAAGTAATGTAGCAGTCAGTCTCTTAATTACATCTGTGAGTAAGAGTTAAATCACCTTAAATTATGCTCCTTCACTTCATCTCTTCTCTTTTCACAAACTCCTGATGAAACTTTAAAGTAATAGATTATGTGTCTATAGCATATTATTTCAAGTTTCCTCTCTCTCCATGATTTCCTCTGAAACTTAAAAGTGATAGATTATGTTTCTCAGCATATCATTTTGAGTTTCTCTTACAATTCTTCTTTTCATTTCATTCAGGTATCAGCAGTTTATGGCATTTTGAAGGCTTTCATTATATTAGATTATTGAGGGTATTAAGTAATTAAATTCCAAAGGTGTTAAACAGAGGCCATTTGATATCGTAATTGTGACATACATTTATAAAATGTCTTAAGCACTGATTCCTTGCCACATCCAAGGGATTGTTTCTTGAGATACAACAGAGGGGATGATGGAGGAAATTTTGATGCAAATGGAGGGTACACAACATAAGGAGAGTTAGGTTTTTGAAGATAACCTTGCCCACTAACATAAGGGCCAGCCTCCTACTCAATTGTAGGTGTAGGTGGGAGAGAAGTAGAAGGATGAGTGTCGTTCATAAGAGAAGTACCACATTGAATTCTTGAATTAGATGACATAGGAGAGGTCCAAGGACTGGAGATTGCACTAGAGAAGGTACCAGATAAAGAATGATAACCAGGTGGGATGAACGGGCCACCATACAGATGTGTTTCTGGTGATGTCTCAAAAATATATGAGGAAAAAATTTTTGATGTATCAACCATAATGGTGTAAATGGACTGAGAGGTCAGATCGAATCCATTCATGTTAACAATACCAATGAAAATTTTCACGAGAGATCCGTGGGTGAGTCCAAAGAATCGGGTAAATGAGTTTGTGTTGGATTCTAAAGAGGAGGAAGAGGATTAGTGTGATAAAAATGGATTCCACCCCAATTAACATGAGTAAAGGGACAAGACTCTTCTTGTGGGATCTTTTCAATACTCACAAGTCTGTATGTAATAGGTTCACCATCAGGTCAAAGATATATAGGTGGAGGTTTTGTCTGAGACAAAGGAAGAGAAGTGGAAGGAAGTAAAGTATCTGACAACCTCAGGAAGTAAAGTATCTGACTCAGGAAAGTAAATTTCAAAAAACTCAGGAAATAAGGTTTCGAGGAATTTTGTTTTAATTGTGTCAGATTCACTAACAAGAGTAGATGTAATGTTAGGCTTGAAACTCAAAGGGACAGATGGTTCTAGTGGATCAATTTCAGGAGGAGTACCAGAAGTGGTTCCAAAAATTTTAGATTCGGTAGTTTGTGTCTTCTTATTCTCCTAACGATGTCTAGGAGTAGACTCTGGTGGAAGAGGAGGCTTATTTTTTATTCTACGCGAACGATGGGGTGGGGAATTTTGTTCTTCCACATTGGATTAATAAATTTTAAAAATTAACACAAAATGAATCAATAATAGGGTAATCTAGGCATAAAGCATTACCAAGCAACTGTGAATTTCAATATACACCTTGGAAAACCAATAACTTAACATACGGAAACCAATCTCCCTAAATGTTGTGTTCATTGTATCATGGTATACAAGGCGGCTGACTCAATTACCTATGGCGAGGATAACAACCAATAGGGGACTCCCAAAATATACTCGACAATACGTGGGAGTGCAGTCCATAATATTGTTTTCTAATGCGTAAATGTTTGATGAAAGCGTTCTCATATACTTTACATGCATGGATCATTGTCCAATATACCCAAAGGTACGTGGAGAATGCTCCTATACACTCACGTATGTGAAATAATATTTCAACCACGAGATGCAATGTTGAAAAAAACAACAACTCATACATTTAACAATGTCGAAACACATCTCTAGCCTAGACCTCTAAGTGTTTGCATTAATATTACAAATGATCCTTAGGTTGATTCAATAAATTTTATTGTTTATCATTGATTAATTTCAGTTTGGGGATCACCACGAATGTCACGTGAATATCCTAAAATGCAAACTAGCATGGGGAAATGGAATCTTTCTCATTCAATGAAAATCTGTCTAGGGAAGGGAAGAGACAAACAGTCAGCATCAAACAATGTGAAAAATGCAATCCTTTTCCAATGAAACTGTTCCAATTCAATGCACAAAAAAAACCCTAAATTCCAATGCAAAGATTTTTCTTTTCAAGTTTCTTAATTTTTGAAAATTAAGAAAACTAAGATGCAAAGTTTAATCACTGATTCAAATAAACAGTTCAGAATGAGGACTAGAACAACAATTCATCCTAGCAACCAATGATAAAAAATAATCAATTTACAAGCAACCTAATGATAAGAACAAAGAAAAATATTTAAACAAATCCTTACCAAAGGTATTCAAAGAAAATAAAACCAAATGGAGGCTTCAGAGGGACCATAAGACACTCAGAGACTCGAGAAATTGAAGCTGGAACAAGGATGATCAAAGAGAAAAATAAGATAGAGGAAAATTCATGCATGAACAAGGGTCAATGCAGGTGCAGAAGAGGCACCAGTGCCTTGCAACGGAGGCATAGAGAGGACTCTGCATATGTGTAATGCTCTGTCCATATACCAAAGGGATTGTTGGTAAAAAATATGAGAGTTCTGACACAAATTTTTCAATTAAGACTCAATGAAAGGTCTTCCTAGGTATATTCTTGACTGAAGATGAAAATCAAGGTCAGAAGAAGAGGTGAAACAAACACTAAGGACAAAGAAACCACCAAAGGAATATATTGCTCCCCATTGGAGTCGCCAATTTTTTATACGAAATCTACGACAACAGATAGAAGTATATTCCCTAGATTGGGTGGCCTAGCCTAGAACAACAAAAAGAAAATTTATTTATTATTTCCCTTAAAGTAAATAGATAATGGGATGAATCCTACACGTGATCCGTCATATGCTTCACTCCATTATTGGCTTGAATTCTCCAATCCTAGCTCTCGTCGCTATGATTAGAACGTACATAATTAGACAGCACAAGCCAACGATCTACGGTATCTTGTAGCATCATCTAAATACTTCATTCAATGGATCAACATGACATCGATATACATGAAATAATAACATCAAATATAGGAAAGCAAAGAAATATTTGCATTAATATAAATTTAAGGAGTTACAACCATAAATAGAATTTGATCTTGTAGAAGAGCTCCTCCAAGTTGACTTGTTTCTTCTCTGCTACAAATTGCACCTCTAATCACCCTAATGCATGGAATGATAACTCTTCATAGCATCAACATGAGGGAAGAACACTATCTCCAAAATCCAACCCGTAGCTTGTGGATGGCCACAAATATATAGAGCAGGAGGGTAAGTTGGGATTTCTTATCCATTTACCAATCTAGGGCTTGAGATCCACCCTTGATGGGAGGATGGGATCAAAGGATAAGGGATGGAAACTCCAAGGTACGGTAGGATAGGATCTGAATGTTTTATCTTAGGTAAATAGTTGTAATAAATTCTAGAACCTTCTAGAAGAGGAGGCTTCAAGAATCTCTCTCTTTTTCCCAAATTTCTAGAACCAACGCAGGTGCATAGTGGAGCAACTTGTAGGTGATCAATGTAGGCCACAATAGACCATCTTGTAGGTGAAAATTTTCCAGTAGGACGCCAGGGAGATTTGGTCCTTGAAATTAATTAAACAGGGTGTTTTAAGGAAGAAAATCTAGGATATGAGAGTGCCATGCATAGGGATTTATGCCAAGATGATGTCAAGGGGTAAAAGGATGTTGATTGATCCAATTTATAGGTCGAATGACCAGATGTTACAAAATGGACCGTAACAAAGATCCTGTAAATATGTTCCATATGAACTCATATTTTTTATGTGATTTACCTATACCCTTTTTTTAAGAACATTTTCAACCATGTTCTCTTTACCCTTAATATATCTGATCTTGAAGTCAAACTCACTGATCGTATCCAACCACCTAGATTTCCTAGCATTCAAATTAGGTTGGTCAAAGAAATATTTCATCCCACTATGATCACTCATCAAAGTGAACCTCCTACCAAGAAGATATTGTCTCGACATATTCAATGCATGGATGATCGCTCCCAACTCAAGATCATGTGTCACATAGTTATGCTCATTCTCATCCAGTTTCCTTGACTTATAGCATACTACTTATCCTTCTTGCATCAGAAATCCACCAAGTCCTCTCATGCAAGCATCTGTACATACGACAAATTCTTTGTTTGGATCTACAACTTTTAGAACTGGAGTGTTGGTAAGCAACTAATTCAACTACTCAAAACTAGTTTCACATTCCTCTATCCATTCAAATTTATTTCCTATCATTTATAATCATGTAATAGGATATGAAATCCATGAGAAGTTTATGATGACCCTCTTGTAGTAACCTGCCAACCCCATGAATGATCTAACCTCATCCACACTCCTAGGAGCTTTCGTTTCCATGATAGCTCTAATATTTTCTAGATCCATTGCTATACCTTCCTTGGAAACCACATGCCCCAAGTAATGAACCTTTTTCTGAAAGAAACTACATTTACTAAGCTTGGAAGACAATTGATGCTCTCCTAACAATCTCAATATTGTTGTTAAGTGTCTAAAATGTTCTTCCTCATTCTTAGAATATGTTATCACAAAATTGGATCTGATAGGCTGCTTGATCATTCAACTTCATGTAACTATTTCAAACCTAATATTTTGACTGAGGCTTAGCCTCCTCAACCTGAGAGGGCTCACTCAAGGGTTAATGATTTGGATAAAAATATAGATGGCTAACTCTATTTAGGTAACAAATAGATAAATGATAGATATAGGTTGAGAATCATATCAGCAAGTACACATTGGGCTTATCGAGTTAAAATAGTTTCAGTAAACGAATGAATATACTTAACATGGAAGTTGAGGCATATCAGAGTTTTAGTCAAGAAATAAACAAACATGAAACTGTAAAAACACAGTTAGTTCATTTATATAGGAAGTCAAAGCATCTAAAAATGAATTCTGAGTAATATAGATAAACACCACTGCAATAGGATAATAAGAGATGCAAATAGAATAGGAACACACCAAAACTCCTTTTGAATCCCAAGTTGGTTAAGTAGAAACTCTATGTATTAGCTGAAAACCAGTCAATTACAATAAGCGCAGTCTTTTGCCAAAAAATTTCCAACCCTTGATAAATTCAACCCCATGGCCTTTAATAGACATCTTACATCATCATATGATCTGCTTCTAGGCTAGATACATCGAATTTTTGCCTAGTGACACCTTGCATAACCATTAAACATCAACTTTGATGATAAACAGACACCTATCCTACTTGACAATCCTATTTCAAATAGGACTCAAACTGCTCATTATTATCATTAACAACCTTATATACTAAAAGAAATACATCTTTTAAAATTATACATTCACATGGTCGAATTTAGATGATGGGATTCATCACTTTATGATCACTAAACTGACTTCCTTAAAACTAGGAAACAATACCCTATTTTTTTGGCAAATGGTCTTCTTCTTCTTCAAACACTTAGGCTATCCTTTAATCTTCAATTTGTGGTCCTTGAATTTTAAATAATTTCTTGAAATTATCTTTAACTCTCCCATAACCTCCAGATGTCCAAAAACTGCTCCAAATCTACTAAAAAGGCTGAAAGACAGTGTGTTACGAAAGTAAGGCAGTTTCGTAGCACACTTTTGTAGTGCAGCAAAACAAGCCTTTGTTCTCCAAAAACTTGATTCTTTCCTCTTGCATAATTTTAATCACCCTTAAACACATCTTTCATAGAAATTTCAGCTCCTAAATCAGCCTTTAACCTCTTAAATACTGATCAAAAGAAGCAAAAAAGGCAGCTACAGCAGTTTTGTAGTGCTTTTCTGCTTTTTAAGCCTGTAGGCGCTACGAAACTGCTAAGTATGCAGATTTTTTTCATAAATTTGTCAAGTTAAAAGTGTGGTTTCCCAAAAACTCAAAATTTAATCTATATTCATCATCTAAAAACCATACAAACCATAAATCAACATCATTTTAACTTCCTTGAGGCATTTCTTGCAGATTTATCCTGTTTTTTTCCTGAAAATTAGGTCTTGGGACAGAGCCTATATCTCCTAATCCATGATGTAGTTTGAGGAACTGAAGGAGGTTTTTGTAGGAAATTATTTATTGAATAAAAAATTCTCTTTTTTTTTTTAAAACATCTCCTGCTATCTAGAAACTTCCTTTGAAAAACATGTGTAAAACAGGAAAACTTTGTTTTCTGGAAATAGGGCTTCAAAGAAAGCCTTGTATCTCCCAACTGATAACACCTGTGAGAAAATGAGAGAGGTTATTTTTATTGGATATGATTTTGAAAATAACCTCTCTCATTTTCTTAAAATACTTTTCTGTTTGCTCAAAAACCTCTTTTAAAGTTGAGTGCTCAAAACCAGAAAACAGAGTTTTGCTTCATATTTCGCTACGAAACTTTCAGCAGTTTCGTAGCACTTTCTGCATTTTTTACACTGAATGCGCTACGAAAGTAGGGATTCTTGGCTTATTAGGCATTTTTGGCACAAAAAATTCAGGAAATGAAATGAATCCTAAAATGATGAATGATTTGACATGGACTTTAAAAATGAGTTTGTTTAAACCTTAGGGTAGGATCAAACTATAAAAAATTTAATGCTTCCCTTGGTCAAACTTAAAATGATTCTTAAAACCCTATTTTGAACCATGAACATAAGTAATCTTGTCAAAATGATGTTTTTAATTTTTTGATTGATAACATAATATATCAATATATCATCAATGAAGACAATCACAAACTTGTCCTGATAAGGACGCAGCACACTACTCATCAAGCACATGAAAGTAGTTGGATAATTAGTCAAACCAAAAAGGACTACAAAAAAATCATAATTCCCATACCTAGTCCAGAATGCAATCTTGTAGATTTCATATTCTTTGATGTGTACCTAATGATATCCTGACCTAAAATATACCTTCAAGAACATCGTTGCTCCCTTCAGTTGATCGAACAACTCATCAATACTTGGCAACGGATACATGTTCTTGATCGTCACCTTTTTAAATTGCATGTAATCAATCCATGACTTAAGAGTGCCATCCTTCTTCTTCACAAACAATACCGACACACCCCAAGGTGACACACTTGGTCTAATGTATCCCTTGTAAAGCATTCCCTTCAATTGTAACTTGAATTCCACTAACTTTAGAGTGCTTATATTGTAAGGTTCCTTTGATGTTGATGATGCCCATGGCATCAACTCAATAGAAATTCCACTTTCCTATGAGGCGGTAACTCTGAGATATGTGTCGGAAATACATCGTGAAACTGCTGCAAAATTGGGTACCTGTTCAGGACTTTTGCATCCTCAATATCTCTACCTTTGTCATTGGAAATATGCATTGCAAATAGGACATTCCCTTTCCTACGACTGCTCTTTTCCTGCATAGTTGTAACCATTCTAACTGATGTAGCCTTCTTCTTACCATGAAATATTCTTTGTTCTCCATTGTCGCCCAAGCACTCAATAGCCATATCATAATAGTCTACCTTAGTCCTTTGAATGTATAACCAATCCATACCCAATAGCATATTGTATGATCCCAACGGAAGAAAATTTAAATCACTGACATAGACATACCACTAAGCTTAAATGCACAAGATCTTACCTAATCATGAACTCTTTTCTCCATACCCATAGCCAACTACATTAACCAAGATTCTGCATTTACTTCTTTATTCAAACCTCATGTATCCACTCTGGACTAATATAACTATAGTTAGATCTAGGGTCAATAAAAATAGAAACAACTTTATCACAAATCTTACCTTCCATCTCGATAATAAATGCTTGATGATCAGCATGCCTATTGTCCAATGCTACGTAAATCCGTTGAATACTTTGTCCAACATCCCTAACCCTCTGTTTTCCACTCTGGTGTTATGGAAAATGTCTCATGCGATGATCGTGGCCAAAGTCCAACACTATAAAGGCTTCCTACCCTCACCCTTGTTTTGTTCCTTAGAATGAAATCCCCATTGTTATACCAATTTTTGGTCATCTACCCATTTACATTTAGATGGATCGAATTACACCATGTAAGACCAATTTTACATATTAAAATTTCTTTCACTATAAGAAATAATTTAATAAACCATATTTTATTAAGTTATTTCTGGTTCAAATAGGAAACCCCATGAGAAATAATTAAATAAATCATTATTTATTTGATTTTCCTTTAGGAATAATTAATTAAACCATTTTTTAAATAATATTCCTCGTCGTATTTAACCCAATTATGATAAATAATTAGATAAATCATTATTTTTCTTATTTTTCTCTAGGAATAATTAATTAAATCATTATGTCATTATTATTCCTTGTTAAATTTGACTAAATCTCCTAGAAATAATTAAACAAATCATTATTTGTTAAATTATTCCTTAACCCCATTCCTGAAATGATAAATAAATCATTTATTTTTTTATTATTTCTAAATAAAGGGATTTAACCAATTTAAATTCCTTTTCCCTCCAACAAAATATAATAAAATATTCCAAGTAGTTAGATCTAGATCTTGGTTAATAATATTTTACTATGAAACATTATCAAGGTTAACTCAATATTTTGTTATAAATATGAGGGTTTTCCATTCATTATTTACCTTTGATCCTTTTATCATGGTCGTACTTTGATCCTTTTGTCATCATCATACTTTGATCACTTTTCTTAATATTTTGCTTCTTGAGCTTCCATAGAGTTCAACACGTCTTGGGTTTTCTCCACCATTGAGAGAGAGAAAGTTCTGGATCTAAAGCATTGAGGACATCCAAGAACCCATCCCATTGAGGGGGACTAGTGGCATCATTTTTTTTTCCCTTCCCAAGTGTTAATACATATAAAATTCTTTATATATCTTGTCTTGTCCATTGGATATTTGGAGAAACTCTTATTTCCTTTTACTTTTTAATTTCTTTTACTACATAGATTTGCGTTTTTGCTGCATTTGTTTTGATTATCTATTGCAGATATAAGGAAGTTAAGCAGCCATCTTTATTGTTAGGGTTTTTTGTCACACACATCTAAAGTGATAACTTTTTGTACGCTTGCGTTAAGAATTCATACTAACAATTATGATTATTGTCTTATGTTAAATGCATGTGGTAAATGCCACCCTAGAATATTGTTTGCAATGCTATCTACATAGTGATTTTGGGCTCTAGGTACATGATTGAATGTAATGGTTTCAAATTCATGCACTAATAAATTCACTTGTAAATATCATCTAAAAAGGACATGGTTATTCACAAGATACACGTCATTCAATTTCATGACAAGCAGCAGGGAATCTAAACGAACATGAAGATGAAGGATGCGATGGTAAAGGGCATCGACTGAAAAACCTATCACTGCATCATATTTGGCTTGATTGTTCGTGGGAGATCCAATACATACGCCATTGGAAAGGACTAACGAATGGATGGTGGTAAAAATGGCCCAGGCTACCAAGGCTAGATTCCTTGAGAAGCGACTTTTATTGTCGCCATAGCCGATATACGGTGTGGATGATGGATCCATTATATTTTTATCTGGCCCATTTTATGCCAGCATTTCATGTACCATTTATCATGTACTTTTTATCTCACTCCCATTTTTCTAGGCGCACCATTATTCTTTGTACTTTGTCGTCTCGGCGGGCATAGGTATGCCTCCCCCGCCTTGCTGAGAACAGGTACCCAAACATTAAAGGAGACTCATATCATTTATAGGTCTCACCCCTCAGGTTATTTTCCTCTCTCACTTCACATTGTCTATGTATCTCTCTCTCTCTCTGACTCATCTTCGGTGTCTAGTGATTGTGTTCTTACAACATACTTCGGTCATATGATTAGCTCCTAATGCTCGCACATTAGGGGGAAATATGTTACACCAATTTTTGGTCATCTAACCATTTACATTTATATGGACCGAATTACACCATGTAAGAACAAGTTTACCATAGTAAAATTTCTTTCAATATAAGAAATAATTTAATAAACCATATTTTATTAAATTATTTCTGGTTCAAACAAGAAACCCCATGAGGAATAATTAAATAAAACATTATTTATTTGATTTTCCTTTAGGAATAAGTAATTAAATTGTTGTTTAAATAATATTCCTGGTCATATTTAACGAAATTATGAGAAATAATTAGATAAATCATTATTTTTCTTATTTTTCTCTAGGAATAATTAATTAAATCATTATTTAATTATTATTCCTTGTTAAATTTGACTAAATATCCTAGAAATAATTAAACAAATCATTATTTGTTAAATTATTCCTTCACCCCATTCTTGAAATGATAAATAAATCATTTATTTTTTTATTATTTCTAAATAAAGGGATTTAAGAAATTTAAATTTCTTTTCCCCCCACCTAAATATAATAAATATTCCAAGCATTTAGATATAGATCTTGGTTAAAAAAAATTTATTATGTGCCATTATCAAGGTTAACTCAATATTTTGCTACAAATAGGAGGGCTTTCCATTCATTGTTTACCTTTGATCCTTTTATCATGGTCGAACTTTTATCCTTTTGTCATCGGCATACTTTGATCACTTTTCTTATTATTTTTCTTCTTGAGCTCCCACGGAGTTCAACATGTCTTGGGTTTTCTACACCATTGAGATATAGAAAATTCTGGATCTGAAGTGTTGAGGACAACCAAGAACCCATCCCATTGAGGGGGACTGGTAACATCATTCTTTGTTCCCTTGCCATGTGTTAATACATATAAAATTATTTATATATCTTGTCTTGTCCCTTGGATATTTGGAGAAACTCTTATTTATTTTTAGTGTTTAACTTCTTTTACTGCATATATCTGGGTTTTTGTTGCATTTGTTTCAACTATCTATTGCAGATCTAAGGAAGTTAAGCAGCCATATTTGTTGTTAGGGTGGTTTTTCACACACAGCTAAAGTGATCTCTTTTCATACACTTGCATTAAGAATTCATAGTAACACCTGTCCTCTGTCATCTATGTTAAACTTCTTGTGTGGAACTATATTATTTTTGTTACCTGTATCTGATAATTTTCCTCGCTTATTATCCCACTTTCCCTTATTATTTTCATTACATTTCCAATCTTGCTTAGTCTCATACTTGCACTTCGATTTCTCATAAAAGTGCTTCAACTCTGATGGCTTCCTCCATTGATCTAGGCTCATCAACCTCGATCCCGCCCTTGAATGCTACCGACAACCCACTGCTGAATCTTTGAATATTTTCTTTCTCCTCCTTAATATAAGGCACGAACCTCACCAACTACAAGAACCTGCTAGTAAACTCCTCATTGGTCATAGATCCCATCTTAAGCTCATAGAAATCCTTTTCATTTTCCTATCTTTATCTTCTTTGCAACTTCTTATCTTTTCCTTCAAACTTCTCAATGTATCCACTATGTGAGGGGAGTGCTCACCACCATGTTCTTCATTTGATATGTAGGGAGAATCACGTGAACTATAGTCTACCATCTTTCTTTTCATCCTTGATACTCTACTTCCTGCAAACATACTATGTCAGATAACCAAATATAAACAAAATCACACATTCCTTAGTGTAGTTCTTGGGAGGCTATATTTTATGCGTCATTCCGTTCAAATTAGCATAACATATATATATATATCAACATCAACATCATCAACCTCTAGATGACGACACAACTACAACAATCACCAACGCCATGCATACATATCAAGCACATACACAATTGACATACATGCATGAAAAACACATTTCGCATAACATATATATATATATATATATCAACATCAACATCATCAACCTCTACATGATGACACAACTACAACAATCACCAACGCCATGCATACATATCAAGCACATACACAATTGACATACATGCATGACAAACACATTTCGCTCATCTAGTCTAAGTGTTGAACCTGAGAGCTCTGATACCACTCTGTAACCACCCCTCCCACATTTACTCGAATCCACAAGCTCGCTAGGGTAAACATGAGATGAGAGTTGTTGTGTGAGACCCGATTTCCAAAATGCACTTAAGGAAAATGGGGTCCACATGTCCAAAATTGACTACAAACACCCAGCGACACATGGTCACACTTCTATCAGCAAAATTTGACCCAACCCTATTTCATTTTAATTTCATTTCCTTAAATTTAATACAACCTTCTATTTTTGACAATTTTTTTCAGGTTCTAATCTTCTGAGGTTTTTTTGAGAGCCTAAACGACATTTTCAAAGAAAACACAGAGACCAAAAGGGTGTGAGTCCTAATTTTTAATTTGTTTTTGGCTCCTCGTTGAGATATTTGAAAAGAGGTATTATGATTGTCAAACGGAAATCATATGCCAAATTTATGACCCCGTTACTCATTTATACAAACACTTTGTGTACATACTACCTATAGGTTATAAATACATATATGTTCATTAATTCAATAATCTCACCAGAGAATCACCTATAAGGTTGTATGCCCTCTCCACATAGTTGCAATGCCACTTATTAGTCCATAAATTCATTAATTGATCAATAGTTAAACAATCATGACAAGAGCCATATAAGATACACATAATATGAACAACATATAACCTTAAAATATCCAGCATATAAACCATAATAATAACAGTAATAGAACAACCATTAAAGCCACATAATAACAAGTACATTTACTCACAAATTTCCAAAGGAAAAGAGCTCTTATTAACATTTTCAACCTGACCATAGATTGGGCTGAACCAAATCTCTCTTTCAGCCAATCACCCTCGTGCCATATTGCAAGTATAACTATGGGATCTCATGGAATAAACCAAACATAACCAAACCAATGGTTCTAGAGGAAAAACCGTCTCAACCCTCAACTAGTGATTCCACCTCACAGTCGGGAATTACTAACCATAACCACATCGATCTCTACCAAAGTTGTCCAGGGCTCTAGAGTGTTTGTTCCAACACAGCTCTAGGACTAGTAACTCAACTCACAGTTGTCACAGGGCTCCAGAGTGTTTGTCCAACCAATGCTCCAAGACTATTAACTCAACCCACCAAAGGCTCCAAAGCGTTTCTCCAACCAAGGATTCCAGGTCTAATAACTCAACCCAAGTTATTTCAGATCTTCCAGAGCGTTTTTCCAAGCGAAGCTCCATGAACTAATAACTCAACCCATAGTCATAAGGAACATGAGCACCAATCAGAAAACAAAAAAGGAAAACCCACAACACCAAGGTTATCCAGGAAATGGCAAGGCTAGGTAAAACCACTATGAATTCAAGAAATATGTCATGCCCATGACATATCATAACCAAATAACCACATGCATACACCATGTATGCCAAAACTAGCAACTAAATTGTACATGCAACTCGGTACCTACAAAGCAATCCAAGTGTAGTTGTTGATTTTGTTGTCCCCTTGTGCTTTTTTTCTTTCCTTTGCCTTCTTTCTCCAAATCCAATGTGCTCCAAGAATGTTCCAATATTTCTCTAAGTGTGCAAGAGTGAGAAAGAGAGAGAGATAATAGAAGAGAGATCCAAGCTAAAACTGGAAAAATAATAATAATAATAATAATAAATAAAAATAAATAAATAAAATAATATATGTGTGTGTGTGTGTGTGTGTGTGTGTGTGTGTGAACTGATATTTAGAAGCCTTTTTTATCATTAAGGCTTTTATTTTCTTTATTTTTCCTTTATTTTCCTTCAATTTTCCTCACATGCAATTTTATGACCTTTCACCTTCCTTTTCTCCTATTTTCCATTATTTCATAAATAAAATTCCAATTAATTCCACTTTTCCTTTGCCATTTCCTTTTCCAATTTCCATAGTCATTAATTAATCACAAGTGATCCCCATCACTATGTGTTAGTATGAATCCTTTGTCGAAGTGTAGCTACACATAACTAATAGCCCTAAATCAAATATGGCTGCCAATATCTTCAGATCTGTAGTTAGTTGATCAAGACAAGAGCTGCAAAAAACCAGATCTATGCATAGAAAGACATTAAGCAGTAAAAAAAAGGTTTTGCTCCATATATCCAATAGACAAGACAAGAAAAAATTTTGAAAGAATTTTTTGTATTAAGGGCACCTGGGAGGAAAACAAGAAGATGTTTCCAATTCTCCTCAATGGGATGGGTTCTTGGAAGTCCTCAGCACTTCAGATCTAGCATTTCTCTCTCCTGTTGGTGTAGAAAACCCAGACAAAGATAGAACTCAAAGGGAGCTCACACAACAAATAATGAAAAATATGACAATGATAATGGCTCAAAGTTAGACCAAGAGTATAGATCCAGAGTGATCTAATAGGCAACAAAAGGTGAAGAATGGTAGGAAAAACCCTCCTATTTATAACAAAATATTGGGTCATTCTAGATCTTGGTGTACGATTAAAATAATGTTAACCAAATCTAGATCCACCTTTTATGGAATATTTTATTATATTTGTTGGAGGGAAAAAGTATTTGACTTGGGTCAAATCCCTTTATTTGTGAATAATAAATAAATAAATGATTTATTTGTCATTTTAAGGAGGTGGTTAAAAGATAATCAAATAAATAATGATTTATTTAATTATTTATGGGTGATTTAGTCATATTTAACAAGGAATATTATTTAAATAAGATTTAAACAATTATTCCTAAAAAATAATAAGATAAATAAGGATTTATCTAATTAATTTCTTTGTTTTGGGTTAAACATGACCAGGAATAATAATTAAATTATTGTTTAATTAATTATTCCTTGAGGAAAATCAAAAAAATATAGGTTTGTTTAATATTTCCTTTTGGGGTTTCCTGTTTAGACCATAAACAAC
The DNA here is from genome assembly GCA_034641835.2 of Pinus albicaulis. Classification (NCBI taxonomy): domain Eukaryota; kingdom Viridiplantae; phylum Streptophyta; class Pinopsida; order Pinales; family Pinaceae; genus Pinus; species Pinus albicaulis. The sequence goes on from CM076584.1 coordinate 1,013,968,827, forward strand.
CTAATAAATGTGTTTTATTAAGTTATTTTACATAGTGAAGGCAATTTCACTTAGGGTAAAATTGGTCTTACATGGTGTACTTGGGTCCATCTAATGATAGTAGGTTAGATGACCAAAAAATGGTGTAACAGATTGCCCCCCAGCATGCGAGTGTTAGGAGCAAATCGTATGACCGAAGTACGTTGTAAGAACTCAATCACCAGACATCAAAAGGGAAGTCAGAGAGAGAAATGTAAGGTAGACTAATGTGCTAAAGAACTAGACCCTGAGGAGACGAGACTTACAGGTGCAACAAGTCTCTTTTTATGAGAGGGTACCTGTGCTAAAGGCGGCGGGGGAGGCATACCTATGCCCGCCGAGACAAAGTACAAAAGAATAGTGTGTTCAGTAAACAAGGGACCGAACCATAAAGTACAACTGGCATAAACATGAGCCAGATAAGAATACAATGAGGAATCCCACATACATGCTGTGCCTGGGATAACAGCCAGGACTTATACAATAATATCTGAGTACATGAGATACAAATACAACCCAAATTCCCCCTATAAGGGGGGAAGGGCTCACAAAATCTGACTGATACATGCAAATCAAAGAGGCGCTGCAAGCGGCTAAGGCCGACATCATCAAATATATGGAGTTGCATCGAAGGCTGCAATGAAGAGGTCATCCAGGAATGTGGGGGGCTACCTGCAGGGCCACCCCCTCATGAGGGCTGAGACATCTCACACACACCCGAGAATCACCAAGAGCTGTTGCTGCATCACTGAACCATCAATTATACGGATCTCGATCATGATGAAAGGAGCTGGAGTGGAGAAACAATCAAGTCAAAGGGAAATGAGAGATCCCTTTTCCTGATCCGAGGCACCGAACAAGAGTGGAAGCTGGAACCAAGGTACACCGCCCTCTAGACCTGTCTTTTGGAAGGAAGGAGCTGATGTCGACAGAAGGAGGTCCTCCATAGGTGAGGCAATGAGAGATCCTCAACTAAGGCACGAGAGAAAATAGTAGAGCGACGGACAGGCTAATACCAATGAGGATAGTGGAATGGAGGGGACTGAGTAGCGAATGGACGACTTCCCTTGCTAGAGCATAAAGGGCATGAATGACATGACAGTGACTGACACAATATCATCAGGGAGAAGGGACAGTGGGACTGAAGGCCATAATGTGCGACGCAAGAGAGAGACCAAGCAATGAAGGATGGAGGACTATAGCGGGGTACAAAGGGACTCGGGATAGACTCCATGAATGCGATGATGACTCCGCTTGGATGCTCTAAACAAGGGCGACTCGATGGTGTTGCCACATAGTAAAGGTCCAATGGGGGACCATGAAAACATGAGTACAAGATGGTAGCTCACGACGACAATCGACACGAACAAAGACAAGTAAGGAGGCAAAGTGGTGCTCCAATTACAAGTGTTGTAAGTGAAGAAATGCTATTTTAAGGAGAGGTGAAGTGACCCATCTTGGAAAAAATGTGTCCTGGTGAAGTGTCAAAGTACGAAAATGAAAAATATGTTGGCTATCTAAAAGAAAATAAAACATGCATTTCAGAGGGGAAATGCTAAGGGTAATATTTCTTAAGATAGAGTGCATTGCGAGGATTAGGAAGGGGATTGCCTTTGAAGTCCTCTAGGAGGTATTCCGCCTTACCGAGGTCCTTACTGATGATGTGAGGGCCTAGCCATAATGAGTCAAACTTCCCATGACCAAGGACATCATGGGCCTGGTCGTATACTAGAACAAGGTCGCCTTCGTGAAAAGTACGAGGTTGGACTTTTCTGTCATACTGAGCTTTGGTGCGTTTCTTAGCCGCTTCCATGGTTTGCAATGCAACACGACGGTCTTCGGAGGTGTGCTCAAGCATGATAATTCGTTGTTCTAGAGGTTGGGTGTCAGGGAGAAGTTCAACGGCCAGATGCAGGGAAGGGATTTCACACTCGATCGGTAAGACTGCCTCCTCTCCAAAAACGAGGTGGAAAGGAGTAAACCCGGTGGCGGTTTTAACAGAAGTTTGATAGGCCCACAAAGCAGGGAAGAGCATAAGATGCCAGTTGGTTTTGTGCTTATTCACCGTTCGTTGAAGCATAGTCTTGAGGATTTTGTTGACTGCTTCAACTTGGCCATTAACTTGGGGGTAATAGGAGGAGGAATATTGGTGCTCAAAACCCAACAGTGAGGATAGCTCATGCCATATCTCATCTTCAAAATGTCGGTCGTGGTCAGAGACCTGTTGTTTCGGAACCTCGAATCGAGCGATAACATGGTTAAAGAAAAAAAGGGCTGCAGTAGCTGCCGTGTTGTTAAATGTTGGCATAGCCTCGGCCCATTTTGTGAAATAGTCGACTACCACGATGATATATTTATGGTTCCCAGCGAATGGCGGGCAACACTCCATAAATTCGATGGCCCATTTACAAAAGGGACCAGTTGAGACGACAGGATGGAGGGGAGCTGGGGGAGCTCGCGCCTTAGGGGCGAAATGTTGGCAATTGGAACAGTGTTTGACTGCCTCAATGCAATCACTGAAGAGGGAAGGCCAAAAATACCCAGCGCGCATGACTTTTTGGGCAGTAGAAAGACCGGAGAGGTGGCCACCGCAAGCGCCACTATGGCAGGCATTAAGGACTTGTTCAGCTTCAGCATGTGTGAGACAATGACGAAGGACAGTATCTATACCGCGATGATAGAGGTCATCACCGATAAGAAGGTAGCGGGGAGCCTGGTGTCGGATACGTCGTCGAGCGTCACGATCAAGGTGAAGAGCGAAATTTTGGGTTCACAAGTAAGTGAGGATATCACCGTACCAAGGATCGTCCGAAGTAATGGCGAATAAGTGCTCATCAAGAAAATCATCATTAACTGGGGGATCCTGTGTTCCAGTAGGTAATTCAGAAATGAGTTCAGCAAGGGCTAAACCTTTCTTACTTTTTGGTGTGACAAATTCGAGGTTGAATTCTTGAATAATGATGACCCAACGGGCGTACTTCCCAGTGAGGATGCGGCAACTCAATAGGAAAGCCATGGGGTTGGAATTAGTCACGACCTTGGTGGAACGCATGAGGATGTAATGACGAAGTTTTTGGACCGAGAACACGACAGCAAGTGCTAGCTTTTCTTCATAGGAGTAGGAAACAGGAGGCCCTACGAGGTTCTTACTGACGTAGTAGATCACATGCTGGACACCGTTGTCATCGTCCTGGATAAGAACTCCAGTGACCAAATAGGTGGAAGCGGAGATGTACAGGATGAAGTCCCTATCAAATTCAGGAGGGCAGATCAAGGGAGCGGATGTGAGAGCCTGCTTGAGGGCATCGAAAGACTCATGAGCATAGGTGTCCCATACAAATGGGATGTTAGAGCGGAGGAGTCGAAGGAACCCATGTGCGGTGGTGGCATAGTCAGGAACGAACCGACGAAGAAAATTAGCTTTGCCTTGGAGACTTTGCAGCTGGCGTAAGGCACGCGGAATGGGAAGCTCAAGAATGGCTTGAACTTTCAAAGGGTCAAGAGCGATACCGTCCTTAGACACTATGAAGCCTAGGAGACGGCCGGCGGGGACGCAGAAGACACATTTCAACGGGTTAAGGTGGATATTATACTTGCGACATCGGAGAAAGACGGTACGCAGATCGTGGAGGTGTTGCGCCCGATGCTTAGAATGCGCAGTGAGGTCGTCTAAATAAGCAAGGATAATATGAGCTAAGTCATGGAAACAATAAGACATGGCCCGTTGAAAAGTGGTGCCGGCGTTTTTAAGGCCGAATGGAATAACTCGGTAAGCGAAAGTTCCCCATGGACTGATGAACGCGGTTTTAAGTTGATCAGCGGGATAATGACCAGGAGGGACAGCTCCGATATGGTTGAGGCCTGGGGGAACCGACCCAGGAGGATAGAGGGGCTCAGTGGTACCAGCTGTAGGAGGCTGGCCAGAAGGAGGAGATCCGGCTGGCTGAGATGAATGGCTAGGAGCGAGCGGCGGTGAGCTAGGTTGAGTCTGAGGTTTCTGACTAGCTGAAGCGGGACGCTTAAGGGTAGCTCGAGACGATTGCATCATGCAAACATTCGATAAGCTGGGATCAGAGATAGGAGGAGGAGGGAGACCAGGAAAAGTTCCAAGCAAAGAGGAGTCTTTATAGACGCCGGGAGAGACACTGGTTAAGGAATCGACGGTTTTCTTATTGGCTACAGAAGAGATGGTCGTCTCAGGGGAGGTATGAGACGGTGGCTCATGATAAGTCAACTGTTCTATGGTGACTATCTTTCCATTGTGAGGAAAAGACATCTTGCGAAAAACCGCGGATGGGACAGCAAACATGGCATAGGTGTAGCTTCGCCCCAATAGAATGTTGTAGTCTAAAGGGGCGTCGATGACTTCGACGTCAACGCAAACGGTCTTGCCGGCAAGGGTGATAGGACAATTACGGAAAAGGCCAATGGGTTGGGAGGCGTGGCCGTCCCACGCTCGAAGGGTGATCGTGGAAGGGGCCAGCTCAGGAGATCCGAGTTGCTTCCAAACCAAAGCGGACATCACACAGGTGGATGCCCCCTCATCAATTATACACCGAGAAACGTTGGCATTCCAGATTTTGACTGGGATTTGGAAGGTGAAGGAAGCAGGAAGAGGAGGATGGTCTGATTGATGAGCATCAAAAACAATCATTTGGTCATCGGCAGGATCTACAGCGCCCACGGCAGATAGTAGAGCCTTCTTTTGGGAAGGGCATGACTAGAGGAGTTCCAATGTGGAGATGGCAGCAGGAGATTGCGCCAAATCATCTACTATGCTATACGCATGAGCAGCTCGACCAGGAGCAGCATTTCGACGTAATGGTCCCTTAGGAATATGGTATGAACCTCAAATCTGGGTTGAGGGATATGTAAGGGGCCATTGGATGTCGAAAGAGGCTCTGTAGAACCTGAAGAAGGGGACTCGGGGGCAGACTGAGCGGGAGGCTTGGGGTACTGGCGAGACTGAGTTTGAAGGTGAAGGTCGACGGTTGGGGATGGATCAGAGTTCATCATGAGGATCTGGTAATCGTAGGAACCAGAAGGGGAAGGTTGAGTGGCGACCTGTCCATCAGGTGGTTGGGCGGCCACGAATCCTTGCTGAGGGAAAGGATCAGTAAACACAACTGGTTGAGTAGTGGCCACATAAGGGGGAGCATGAGGGGAGGCATGTTGTCCTCGCAATGTGGCTTGAGACTCCCACATCTGCCGCATCTATGGTAAGAGGGGACAATCGTGGGTGTAATGACCATAAACACCGCAACACGAACAAGGATTATTTGTGCGAAGAGGCCTGTCTGGCTTGGGCTGAGTGCCCTGTTGCTGGTTAGCAGTGTTAGGGTCAATACCTTGAGGATTGGGTCCATGAGTACCAGGGGCAGATTGGTTTGGATTGCCTCTCCGCCTTCTTTGAGAAGAAGGGGGATTGGTCGCACCCTACTGTGCAAATACTTGCCCTAGAGGGGGCTGTAGGTGCTGTTGCGGGGTTGGAGGAGGCAAGGGAGGTGGAAGCGCATATGCTGGAGGAGCTGGCGCACCAGGTTGTAGACAAGGGTAATGGTTAGTTTGGGCAACATTGAGGTAAGCAGTAGGTTGGGCAAAAGGATGAGGCATGCCGTATCCTGGATACATGCTACCTGGAGGCGGAAAAGTGCTAGAGGTGTTGGCCCCTCCCTGAGGGAGACCATAGCCCATAGGAGGTTAAGCATACGGATGAGAAAGGGCTCCAACGATACCATCGGCGGAATGAGATGCCCCAGGGGCGTTAGCACCTCCGAGCCTGGGGAGGTCAGGAAGGACGGTATAAACATAACCAGACTGAGCGTAGATCAGGTCATATTTCAAGGTTATTTGGAGGGCGGCTTCTTCGGTTTGAGGGAAATGCGAGGCGACATCTTTGCCAATGGGAGCTAAGAGAGTGCAAAGGAACCAGTCCATATAAACCCGATCTTCGAAGGGGGGAGCTCGACATAAGCTCCGTCTTCTTCGCCATTCCTGGACATGAGTGGAAAGGCGGGTCGAAGAGGTTTGCTTGAAAGAGGTCAAATGGTCGCAAAGGTGGTATGGGAAGAGGTGGCTTGGTCAACATACCATTTAGAAGCTTCGCCGGTAAGCGTGCGTTGGAACAACCGAAGACAGATGGAATCATCGGTAATGGAATTGGAGGAACACCACATGTGGAAAGATCGGACATGGTTGGTTAGATCTTCTCCAGCAAGGCCTTCGAACTTAGGGATGTCGGAGGGGAGCTTGGTTGGCATAGCAGGCCAACCAACATCGTGGCGGATAGGGTCATTGATCAACTGATTGAAATCGGGGAGGCTGAGGCCTGCGATGTACGGTAGCAAGGGTGCGGCCGAGGTAGTTCCTGTGGCGGTTCCGCTAGTAGTAGTTCCGGCATTAGGGCCGGGAGTACCGCTAGCGTTAGGCCCTGGACCAGACATAGTGAAGGTGACAGGGGGAGAACCAGAAGTAAAAGGAGAACCCAATGAATCAGAAGAGGAGTCGGAATGCGGACTCGGAGGAGGACTGGCTCAACGACGGCGGGACGGAGCAGGTCGACCGACCGAAAACTGAGGGTGAAGGCCAAGAAGTCTCCGGGAGGCGCGCCTTGGGGGCACAATGGTGACAACACAAACACGGCACGAGGGGAAGAAGAATGACCGACAAGGGTAGGGAGGTGCAAAATCAAGTGATTACAATGTGGAAACAAGGGAAAAAAGGTGCAGTGTCAATTTATTTTAAAGTCTTTGCCTGGCGGTGTAAACCAGGCTCTTCTTCGCTTAGGGTGAGTGTGTGGCATGCGTTAATTTTAATTTTTAAACCCTTTTCGTTTTGAGAGCAAGAGAAAAAGTGTGTTGCGTAACTGAAAAATAATGTTGCAAAAACAGTATATAATGCTGAAATAACAGAAAATTAACAGCTACTAGTGCATCGATTCAACCCAAAAAGGCGGGTCTCTCAAAACTAATCTAAAAGAGGGAAAATATCTAGTCAAAACACACTAAAAAGAGGCCAATAGATCTAGGGTCGAAAGGGACAGGGATCTAAAGGAGAAAGCTGCTGAAAAGAGGTGTAGATCACAGCCAAGAGGCAGAGGCAAGGTGGCTGGAAAAAGGGAGGAATCAGCAAAAATCAGAGAGGACAGGGAGGAGGTCCTACAGGGAGGTCCAAAAAAAACTACAAGAGGTGATTTGAAAGGAAGAAGAGCTGATTTAAAGGGATCTAAGAAAGAGGTATCAGATCTGAAAAAGGGAAGGCTGAAACTCTGAAAAATCAGACACCTGAAACAGCTAAAACTCTTCCACAAAAAGTGGAGGGTACTGAAGCCCTAGGGGGCTAGGTTCCCACTTAGATGAGCAAAATAGATCAGAAACAGGTCCAAACGGGCGGAGACAGAGGCTGGAAAACCCTGACAGAAGCTTCAGCAAAACCCAGAAAAATTGCAGAAAAACAGCAGAAAAAAGCACAGGTCGCAGGTTCTAACTTGTTTTCATGTTCAGGTCGCGGAAAAGGGGCTGAAAAGTGCGACCTGGAGTCCAGGTTGCATTTTTTGGGCTGAAAAGTGCGACCTCCAACTCCGGTTGTCCCGGCGGCAGATTTGCGGAAAAGTTGTCGTCTCAGTTGCGGCTGATGTCTGTCACCTGCGCAATAGGGCCAGAAACATGCAGAAGTTAGAAATTTTAATGTTTTAGGGTTCTATAGGTGAAAAACAACATGAAAATAGGAAAAACAAAAAAGATGAAAAGAAACCCTAGGGTCTGAAGTAGCTGGATATGCAGGAATATGAAAAACGACAACGGTCGTAATTGAAAACCCGTGTGGAGTCGCCAATTGTTAGTATGAATCCTTTGTCGAAGTGTAGCTACGCATAACTAATAGCCCTAACATCAAATATGGCTGCCAATATCTTCAGATCTGTAGTTAGTTGATCAAGACAAGAGCTGCAAAAAACCAGATCTATCCATAGAAAGACATTAAGCAGTAAAAAGAAGGTTTTGCTCCATACATCCAATAGACAAGACAAGAACAATTTTTGAAAGAATTTTTTGTATTAAGGGCACCTGGGAGGAAAACAAGAAGATGTTTCCAATTCTATTCAATGGGATGGGTTCTTGGAAGTCCTCAGCACTTCAGATCTAGCATTTCTCTCTCCTATTGGTGTAGAAAACCCAGACAAAGATAGAACTCAAAGGGAGCTCACACAGCAAATAATGGAAAATATGACAATGATAATGGCTCAAAGTCAAACCAAGAGTTTAGATCCAGAGTGATCTAATAGGCAACAAAAGGTGAATAATGGTAGGAAAAACCCTCCTATTTATAACAAAATATTGGGTCATTCTAGATCTTGGTGCATGATTAAAATAATGTTAACCAAATCTAGATCCACCTTTTATGGAATATTTTATTATATTTGTTGGAGGGAAAAAAGTATTTGACTTGGGTCAAATCCCTTTATTTGTGAATAATAAATAAATAAATGATTTATTTATCATTTTAAGGAGGTGGTTAAAAGATAATCAAATAAATAATGATTTATTTAATTATTTATGGGTGGTTTAGTCATATTTAACAAGGAATATTATTTAAATAAGATTTAAACAATTACTCCTAGAAAATAATAAGATAAATAAGGATTTATCTAATTAATTTCTTTGTTTTGGGTTAAACATGACCAGGAATAATAATTAAATTATTGTTTAATTAATTATTCCTTGAGGAAAATCAAACAAATATAGGTTTGTTTAATATTTCCTTTTGGGGTTTCCTCTTTAGACCATAAACAACCTAATAAATGTGTTTTATTAAGTTATTTTACATAGTGAAGGCAATTTTACTTAGGGTAAAACTGGTCTTACATGGTGTACTTGGGTCCATCTAATGATAGTAGGTTAGATGACCAAAAAATGGTGTAACACTATGTGTTTTCCCAACATTTAGCTTGGAATACGTGTCTCATGACCTTGATCTTATTTTTTGGCATTATTGACTTTATTACATGGATTTTTAACCAGTGTTGTTATAGAACCCTCCCCCTTGGGGAAACATCGTCCTCGATGTTCAATGACACTTATAAACCAAAAAAATGCATGCTTCCCAAGGATATTTATAAAACAACTCGATGTAACATTTACATCACATCACACTACTCAAGGCTTAACCAACATATCATGAACACCCTACCAATTATTGGAGCTTTATAACACCACTCGATGTGGTATTTACAGACATATGCATATACATATATACATAACACAAACACAACATCAAAAAATATATCAAAGCACATACGCTCAACCAACGAATATAAAAGGATAGATAACTTGCATCTGATCAACCATCTCCCATGTAGCTTCATCAGGCCCAAAGTGCTTCCACTACACTTTAACTTTCTTGATTGCTTGATTCTGGAGCATGAACATATTTTGCTACAAAATGCACTAAGGTGTCGACTAGAATTCTCCTTCTGGCTCCCCCTGCAATACATACCAGTCAATCACACGATTAGCATATTTTACATACTTCTTAAGTAATGACACATGGAAAAAAACATGGAATTTCATCATTGGAAGCAGTGCAAGTCGATAGGCTGTTGGTCCAATCCTTTCAAGAATATCGAAATGCCCGCAATATTGAGGTGCCAACTTGGAACACGATTCAATCATCAAGGAGATATTCTTTGGCTTGATGTGCAAGTACACATATTCCCCAACCTGAAACTCCTTAAACATCCTATGTTTTTTTGCATACTCTTATGTCTACCATGTGTTTCCTTTCTATTCCTCTTGATAACTTTCATTTCATGTTCCATTTCTACCAACACGCCAAGTCCTATTGTTACCCTATTCACTGGATCACTCCAACTTATGGGAGTATTACAACTCTGCCAATAAAGTGCCTTGAACGGATTCATCTTAAAATATTCAAGATACCCATTGTTGTAAGAAAACTAAACCACTGGTAAACACTCTTCTCATTTCCAATATTGATACATAACATACATTCTCAACATGTCCTCTAGAATCTCGTTGACCCTCTTTGTCTGTCCATCTCCCTGCAGATGATGAATTGTACCAAGGGCCAAACTTGTACCTAGACCTACAAATAAATTTTTCCAGAACCTGGAAATGAACTTGGAATCTTTATCGGATACAATCTTCTTTGGAACGCCATGCAACCGCACTATATCTCTTATGAATACCTAAGTTACCTCACTAGTTGAATGAGTAGACTTCACTGGAATGAAATGAGCTACCTTATTCAACATGTTAACCACAACCATGATGAAATCATGTTGTCGAGATTTCCTCAACAAACTTGTAATGAAGTCCATGGAAATGACCTCCCATTTCCACTCGAGAATCAGAATCGGCTGCAATAAACCACCTGGATGCTTACACTTTTATTTTACTTGTTCACAATCCAAACATATTGCAACAAACAATGCCACCTATTTCTTTAAATTCGTCCAATGGTAAAAATCCTTAACTGCTATCAATGTATTCTCATATCTCGGGTGACCTGAATACGTATAAACATGAAATTACCTTAAGATAATCTTCTTGAGCTCATTGTTGTCTGGCATAAAGATCATGTCACTAAATCTGATCAAACCATATGCTTTGAGATGATCATCCACATCTTGTTCACCTATACCCTATTGTCATAACATGTTCTTAAGTTGTTGGTACCTATCACCTGTTGTCATACCTATAAGATCCAATCCTGTAAATATCTTTCATATGAACTCATAGATGTTATGTGATTTACTTTTACTCTTCTGCTAAAATAATTTGCAACCTTTTTCTCTTTACCCTTAATATATCTGATCTCAAATTCAAAATCACTGATCGTAGCCAACCACCTAGCTTGATTGGCATTCAAATTAGGTTGGTCAAAAAAATATCTCAACCCACTATGATCACTCATCTGAACCTCCTACCAAGAAGATAGTGTCTCCACATCTTCAATGCATGGATGATCGTTTCAAACTCAAGATCATGTGTCACATAAATATTATCATGCTCATTCAATTTCCTTTACTCATAGCATACTACCTGTCATTCCTGCATCAGAACTCCACAAAGTCCTCTCTTGCAATCATCTATACATACCACAAATTCATTACTTGGATATGCAATATTTAGAATTGGAGCGTTGGTAAGAAACTGCTTCAACTGCTCAAAATTAGCTACACATTCCTCTGTCCATTCAAATTTATTTCCTTTCCTCTACAATGATGTAATAGGATATGAAATCTATGAGTTGTTCATAATGAACCTCCTGTAGTAACCCTCCAACCCCATGAACGATCTGACCTCATCCACATTCCTAGGAGTTTCCCATTCCATTATAGCTCTAATATTTTATGGATCCACTACTATACCTTGGAAACCACATGCCCCAAGTAATGAATCTTTGTCTGAAAGAAACTGCATTTACTAAGCTTGGCATAAAATTGATTCTCTCTTAACAATCTCAATATTGTTGCTAAGTGTTTGACATATTTTTCCTCATTCTTAAAATATATCAATATATCATTAATTAAGGAAATCACAAATTTGTCTAGATAAGGACGCAACACAATATTCATCAAGCACATGAAAGTAGTTGGAGCATTAGTCAAACCAAAATGGACTACACCAAACTCATAATTCCCATACCTAGTCTGGAAATCAGTCTTATAGATGCCCTCTTCTTTGATGCATCCCTGATGATATCCGGACCTCAAGTAAATCTTCGAGAACACTATTTCTCCCTTCAATTCAGAAAACAAGTCATCAATCATTGACAACAAATACATGTCTTGATTGTCACCTTGTTCAATTGTCTATAATCAATGCATATTTTAAGATAACCATCCTTCTTCTTCAAAAACAATATTGGCACACTCCAAGGTGACACACTTGGCCTAATGTATCCCTTGTCAAGCATTTCCTTCAATTGCAAAACCAATTCCACTAACTCTAGAGTTCTCATCCTGTAAGGTTCCTTCGATGTTGGTGTTGCTCCTCGCATCAACTCAATAGAAAATTCCACTTCCCTGTGAGGCGATAACTCTGAGATCTTTGCTGGAAATAAATTCAAAAATTGCTGCAAAACCAGGTACCTTTTCAAGACTTCTGCATCCTCAATATCCTTACCTTTGTCACTGAAAATATGCACTACAAATAGGATACACCATTTCCTACAACTGTGCTTTCACAGCATAGCTGTAACCATTCTAACTGATGTAGCCTTCTTCTTACCATGCAATATTCTATGTTCCCCATTGTCGTCCAAGAATTCAATAGCCTTATCATAACAATCTACCTTAATCATATGAATTTATAACCAATCCATACCCAATATCATATTGTATGATCCTAACGTAAGTGTTTTACATAAATCAAACCTATGGATAAGTATGCTTTCCCTAAGTGTGGTGGTTGCAATTAGAACAACAGAAAGAAAGATATTTGACCTTTTCCTTAAAATTAATAGATAAGGGAAGAAAACCTACTTGTAATCTATTCATTTTTCCTCGCCTCCCTTCGTCACTTCCCTCGCTCTCAATCGAATTGAACTCGCTTGACTGGTACCTACAATAGCAAACAGAATATAGAAAACAACATAAAGGAAAATGATCTATTCATGTTAAAAAAATTGAATCGATTGCATTTGTAAATACACATATAACTTCATTGACACATGCATTAGGAAAGGAACAAATGTCTTTATTATGAATTAGAAGGAGAAGTACAACCAGTTGATCGATTCGATGTCACTCACTCTAGTTTTAGTCCCATTCTCATCACACCAGCATCATCAATCCAACATCATAACATTACATGCACAATACCTCCATGAGTTGTGATCTCACCAGCATAACTCTACTTAATACAAATTATTTCTCTCATGTGCACTATGCTCAGTGCTCAATTTATAAGTAGATGAAGATAGTTTGACATTAATGAATCATTGAATGGATTTTCCAAAAATGGATGAAGATGTTTCCTTGTTCATGGGAATAGTAGGATAATAGGTTCAATGGCTTCATGCTGTCCATATTCAAAGCTATCAGATGAGGTGAAATATGGAACAACTTCTATAAGCCACTAGAGGTTGGGAAGATTCCCGGAGTCCAATGAAAAATTCACTCCCAGTAAACCAACACACTCTAAAGTGGGCCTATATCCTCTGCAACACAACCTTGCATGGGAGCAGATGCTCTGCAAAGTAGTTACTACGGTCTAGGGGTGTGTTGATGGCTCAATGGGGTACTTCAACTGGCATCTAAGTAGTGAAAATTTCATGAAGGAAAAAAATCAATGGAATGACTTGTTTAGGGCATGTAGCAACTAATTTAGAGTATGATAGACCTTAATGGATATTGATTTGTGTTTTGGGATGATGTCCAAATTGACCTATAACAGCTGCCCCCTAAAGCATGAAGTCAAAAATGATAATGTTGATTGATTTGATTTATAATGTGATGAGTAGGATCTAAAGATGAAAGTGACCTGGATCAATTACAATACATTACATCATGATATATTTTCATCTTGGACATGAATTGCTAAGGGAGGCATACCCATACTCAGCACATAAACTATCATAAGATCAGAAATTCATCTACAAATATAGACCCATGATAGGATGACCATCTGAATAAAGACCATTGTATAGATGATTTGGTACTACTCCTGAAATCATAGCCCGGATGGATAAAACTAGATCCAGGGTCTTCTATCTCATTCACTCAATTGCTTAAGTGTGATTCTAAGCATGTGAATATGTGTCTAAATTATAACATAGGAAGACACCGTCTAATTACCAGACAATGATGTAAGTCATTAACAGACGTGAGAGAAACCACCATTGATGATAATGGCTCTCAAGGTACTGCAATACATTCTACATGGTGTGAATATATGATTTGATGTTGAACACCATACAAATTCTTTCAGTTCAAGGCCTTTGATGTTAACCTATCGTTGGAAGTGAGAAACTTGCCATTGATGTAAACAAGCTCCATGGTACTGAAAGGTTGTTTCTAAGTCAATTTCCTAGATGATGAGTTGATGTCGACAAGAAGCAACTCGTTGTAGGAGGGCCTTGATGTTTACCCCATCAACGACATGAAACAGGAGTAATTATTTTAGAGACAGAATGTAACTGATGAAGTAATTTTCATGGATGGAGGTCATGAAATGAAGGTTTATGAGTATTGCAAAGGATGAGGAATAACTTAGTGACTTCTCCTGAACATATCGGCGACACTAAAAATGAGTTCGCAGCATTGACCCAAAATCGAAGTGATGGATGGTATGATATACCATCAAGAATATTACTCAACCCAAAATTCACGGAGATGAAGTGAATGAGTGTCATGTTCAAGAGTGACTTGCTACCATAAAGTGTTTTATCCCTTTCCAATTTTCCCCAATCATTGCTGACCAGTACCTCTTTATTTTTTAACAAGATTGAGGAGGATAACATATGATTGATGTATAATTCCACCCTTCGAGTGAATCCATCGCTATGTGATGTTTTAACGATTCTAGTGAAGGTGAAACTAGATCTCGTAATGATGGAAAATTTCGTCGCTATTTGATATTTTAACAAGTCTAGCAAAGGTGAAACTCGATCCTGTCATGATGGGAAAGTGTTGAGGAGGTAAATCCCCTCTACGGATAGAGGCAATCCCTACTAGCCCAGCAAGGGTCTAGCAACAATCACGAAATGTTACGACGCAAGTTCCTAGTTACGAAATGAAAAGACCAAAGATGGAGGCCTACCTGGAATCCAATGCTATGATCCGAAGAAGAGAGCGTTCCCGTTCCTCAGCCTCGGCAGATCACGATCCTCTATGATCTCCATGGATGGATACTTGCACGTGTAAGAAACAAACAGATACAAGCATAAAATCCGGCATACGTAACTAAATATCAGTCAGAAAGGATACTACTCATATTAACATAATCGAAAACAGAGTGGAACCATAATCGTAATCATTCATTAAATAACGATCGAAAGAGATTACAACCAAAGTTCTGACGTCGTGGTCTCCTTCAGATGGGTCTCCATTCGTTCACGTCTCGCAAAGCTCGCTAGGGAAAGGGCAAACCTCTCCTGAGTCTCTCGACAATAGTCTCCTTACTTGCGTCGGCCTTAAGGGAAGAAAGAGGGCTCTTACAGCATAAAGGCTCTTGGGAATTTGGAGATTCAAAGCTTAGGCACTTCAAGACTAGCTTGCCATGGAATTGAGCAGGCTATTATAGATGAGGAAGGAGGGATTTGGGATCCCTATTATTGTGATATTGGCCCTATCAACAAGGAAGGTTCCATGGGAGGTGGCAAAACCACTTCCCTTCCATGGAACTCCCGCAGCCAAACCTCCCAACTCAAGATAGACAATGGTTTCTGAGTTTGTTGAAACACAACTTCCGCCATATTTATTTAAAAAACACTCCTTAAATTGGCTAGCGCGACTACTGCTCTGGGACAGAGCGCCAGTTGGCGCGGCCTCTTTGTAGGATTTTCCCCATTGGCGCGAGTGGTGAACTGTCTGCTCGCGCCAATGCAAAAAGAGATGTTTTTATGATTTTTTGCAAGGAGATGTCTTTAGGGAAATTGAAGCTCATGCTTAGAGGAATGCATTGATGATGTTTTCAAGGCATGACAATGTTCACAGGTCACAAAATGGGTCCTCCATTGTGCGGGATGGGGAATGGTAGGGACTGTGACAAATTACTGTGTAACAGCAAGTTCGTCGCTATTTGATGTTTTAATGAGTTTAACGATAGTGGAAACTCGGTCCTTTTTCATGTTTAGAGAGTTTGAAAAAGGGATGAAAAGAAAACTCCACAAGTTCTTTTTCATAAAATTGTCCCTCAAATCTGAAAAAGCATAAAATAATACCTCAGAGAACCTCCTATCCATGTTCGACTAGGGTTTTCCTTTTTTGTAAAAATAATCTATCTCAGTCCGGAAAAGGGTTAAAATTATATTGAGTAGATTTCATTTCAATTCCTTTTACGAGCTCGAAAGGAAAAGTGCTCAGCAATATTTTCATATTTTGGGAGTCTGAAAAGAGCTGAAAGAGAACTCCAGGGGGGTTCCTTTTTCTTGTTTAACAGAGCTCAAAAAAGAGATAAAAGTGTGCTCTAAGGTCTCGCTTTTTCATAAGTTTTAATGAGCCTGAAAAATTGATAAAAATGTACTCATATCACTGACTTTTAATTTAATTTACAAGTAGGAAAAGATGGAAATAATTTTCCATTTTCATGTTTTTACTAGAATGAAAAGAATATGTAATATTCCAAAACTTTCCTACAATAAATTGGAATATTAATTTTTGCTAATTTCACCTAGGAGGAGAATAAATGGGTAAGGAGGCCCATGCATAATGATAATCTCAATAAAATCCCTCATATTATGAAAGGGGGTCATCATTGGAGCTGGTTTTCACACCCTCATGTGTGAACAGGGTCATTTGAAAGTGGACAAGGTCAAGTTTGACCAAGTCAACAGCATTGGGATAAGAGGTGGAGAACACTTAGAGAAATAACGCAGTGTGAATAGGAAGAGGGTTATTTGGTGGAGGAAACCCTAAAAGGAGTGGGATGCATGGAGAGGGGGCCTTCACTTGTTTAAAAGGAGGGCAAGGCAGCCATTGTTTCTCATGCTATGGATTATTGATTTCATTGTCTATGCAGACATTGTGCATTCTCCTGCTATTTAGCAGAGTTGCCGGGGAAATTCCTGTTTAGGATTCCTTCTCCTTCTTGAGAGGCCTCTTGAGGGATTTTTCTTCATTCTCCACACTTCTTGGCTCAAGGCCAAAGCCACCTCCTCCAGCTACAGCGTTATTTCTGCTAAAGTGTAACGTTGTGTTGTAGGGTGTTGCAGTGGGGAACCTCAACACCATTTCCGGAGCTGATTTTTAGAGGAGGGAGTCTCCATTCCTTTGGGAAGTTAGTGAGGAAGGTTTCAGGACTTATTGTAGATCTTGGTAGCAGGCCAACTCATTCCCTTTCCCCTACATCGTAGTTTCATCCAGTGATTGCGTTATTTCTAGTGAGCATTTGCAGTGGGGCTCTTGCAGATTGTTTGGAGGGGGAGATCTTTGGTGAGGGAGATCAGCCTTTCACTTTAGAAATCCATTGGAGGAGGCATATTTAGTTTGAGCATCATATTCATACATCTCCATCTAGTTCTATTTCTGAGTTGCAACTGCTACCCAGCAACTCCGACATTTTGCAGATTTTGTATATTATAGCCAATCCTTCCAGGATTGACATGAGGTAGCCTTTGCGAGCTGAGATCTTCACTCCCAATGTTGTATGGGCCATATATTTGTATATCCATGTATTTGAAATATGTTAGCATGCAGTTACTCTTATAAAACTGCGCAATCATAGCTGGGTACATTTGTGTAGCAGTGGTTTTATCATGCTTTATGTACTTGTCTCTTGAGGCTAAGTATTGCTTAGCTTGAGTAGCATTTTCCTCAAGATATTGTATTCATTTTGTTGCTGCTATTTCTTAATAAGATGGCTATGGATATTTCTCACATTTCTATGAGTTGAGTGTCACTGCTACTCCATTGTTGTGTTTGCATATTGCTAGATCTCCAACTTTAGAATATCCTAATATATTCTCATTGTTGTAGCATTTCCCTAATTTGGGATATTACAATGGTATCAGAGCATAATCTTGGCTCAGCCTATGGATCTCAGCCATTATGCTATCAAGGAGAGAGAAGATGAAGACTCCATTATGTGGAGAGAAAAAGGAAGATAAGCTCACAAATCTTCTTCCAAAATCTGTACAGAGCATTCATGAAGACTTTGAGAAGATAAGGAGGGAGATATGTACAGGATCTCCAAGAGGGTTTGAAACTGAGTCAAACTCTAGATTTTCTTATAGGGAGTGTGAGCATGCAGCCACACCCTATGATGTACAGTGCAGTCACATGGCCAGTTTTTCCATAAGAGATAGAGAAGAAGAAGGAATGCCTGAGAGGGGAACTCTTAGTGGGTTCTTGCATGAGTATGAGTCTCAAACTCAGAAGTTTAGAGCTCATGTCACCTTTTCGGAGTTTTTCAAGGTCAAGGTGAGGAGGAGAAAGCAACATAATATGGATAGAGTTCTTCTATCTATATTTGATGGTTCCCCTACTTGTTTAGCCAGGGCTTGGGTGGAAGAGCTAGACACCTTTCTGCAGCAACATCATATTTCCGAAGATGAAGCCATCAGAGTAGCAGCGCTGCACTTTGGAGGTAAGGTATATGCATGGTGGTTATTTGAGTCCTTTAATTTGAATAATGCAAACACTTCTTCCTATGTAATTTTCATTACAACTTTGATGGAAAGATTTGGTAGGAAGAATTCTGAAACACGTGTGGAGGAAACAAACACATCTAAGAAAACAAAACCCTTGCATGTGATGGAAGAAACCATAGACTCAAAATCACTTCAGAGAACCATAAAGGAGGCTGATATATTGCATGATACTTTTTTGGAGGCAAGACCTTCATCTTGTATTTTGGCACAAGGAGACAGAGAGATCCCTTTTCCAAAAGAGGATCCAATCATTGGAGGGTTGCCCACTCATGTTGAGGAGACTAAGGGCAACAGCATTGTCATTTCTAGAGTTGATATAGCACCTCATATAGAGGAGGGAGGAGCTCTTGCTCCAACTATAGGGGTTCTTGCATCTTTGCAAGGAATTCCCCAGGATCTCATACATGGAGGTCCAAGCACAATCAGAGAGCAGCATGATTGTGCAGCATTGCAGCCGGGAGGAAGAGTAAGGGAGGAAGAGCAGCATCATGTAATGAGAGGCACACACCCTTATCTATCTCAGAGAGCCAGTGAAAAAAGGAGGTAGACTGTATTGCGCTGTGAGAGTAAGGGCAAGGATGCCCAACCATATGTACAGTCCACTCTTGACATTGATGTCTCACTACATAGAGGCATTCCACCAGGGAGGCCACCAGATCTATTATTGATGAAATAAATCTTGTCTTTGGATTCACCACTCTTGGGTGTTGGAGAGGTGAAGAGTTTGAAGGAGAAATTTGGCATGGGGGATTTCAAAGTAGCAGACAGCCGTTGGATGAGAGCTTCACATGCCAGATCACCAACGTTGTCTCTTAGGAGGATTGATCCTTACTGGAGATCTCAGCTCTTGGTAGAGTACTCCAAGGATCTTGGTGCATGCATGATTCTCGATGAACCAAGTAGAGCTGATGAGTGTATGGTGGATGATATGGTCATCTATTCCCATGGCAGAGTCTTCTTGACTAGAGGTTCTAGTCTCAAGGAGAAGTTGCTGCATGCAGCACAGGAGGACTTATTTTCCATGCATTTTGATGCATATCTTGCCTTGGCAGAGGAGTTCATTTGGGAGGGCATTCAGCAAGACATACTTCAGCATATGGAGAGATGCAAAGCCCGGATGATGATGGAGAGGATGTCACATTGTTTCGGGAAAAAACACCCTAGAGGTTTGTTGGGTCAAAACCTCCACAGATCGAGGCATGCTATTCAGAAGGACTCACACACAACCACACTTAAATGCTAAACACTAGATAACAACGATAGTAGAACTCACCTGTAGTCTTACGTTCGATGTAGATCCCGCGGGGTCCAAACCCCCAGCAACCCTTCTTCCTCTTCAACCTGTAAAACAAAAAAGAACATGCACGGAAACCTAGTTGTATAGGATATATTTCTCCTAAATGTTAGTGTAATCCATGTGAAACATTATATAAACAATAATAAATGCTTAATAATCAATCTTTTCACATATGCAAATAGATTTTAACACATAATTTCAGGAACAAGATGGTTCTTCATTATTGTGAATAGCATGTACAAAAATCAAAAGTGGAGAGATCACCTGAATCCTTCCACGATCTTCGAACAGACCGTCGTCTGGATCCATCCCGCCCTTGCCTCGCTAAGATACTTTCAAGACTTGTGCACTCGAGATGGCATATAAATGGATGAACAACTCCAGGAAACTAGGGTTTCCTGTAAAAATCTGGGAAAGTGCAGGAGGCACGGGAATTCAGACTTGAATTGGGATTCCAACAGAGTATAATGTCTATCAATTTCTCTGTCCCTTAGGCCATGCACATGAGGGGCTTTTATACTCCCTCAAAGTAGTTTCAATCAATTGGAAACAGTTGGCCACGTACTGGGGTGGTTGAACTACTAGAGTAACCATCAACCCAGCCCAAAAGTAGGGAATTTTTATATATTTTTTAATGATTTTAATGGCATACACGGAAAAGTACATGTGGACTCGCGTATACACGCGGAAAAGTCTGGGCATACCCGCGTATGGGATTTTTAACACTGTTTTTTATGAATTTTTTTCAAGTCTGTGGGAATGGGTGCCCAAGGCCATAGAGACAATCATGAATCACATGAGGGTGAGAAATGATGCTATAACACGCAGCCACCTTCCTACTCATTGGGAGTAAGGGAGCATTTTCAGTTGAGCCATTTCAGCTCAAGTCTTCGAGTACATAATGGAGAATGTACAATTTCACCTTATGTTTTGTACTTCTTGTCTTTTTATGAGCAGTATCTTGTACCAAGGAGGACTATTCCTTCTTTCATATTGTATAATGATGTACTTGCAGCCATTTGTAGCATTGAGATTGGCTATCTCAGTGGTGGTTTGTGGGGAAAGCCACATGACTTTTGGTGTGCAACGTTGACACCCTTTTGTACTTTCATGCTTATATCTTGTAAAATGATTGTGGCAGAAAACAAGTGGTTGGAAAAACACTTGTTTTTTTTTATTTGATGCAGGCAAGGGATGCACTGCGTTGTTTCCTTGTATGGGACCTTGATCCACTTTCCAGTTGTCATGTGACAACTTGTTTCTATTGGGTTTTGCTTCCATGTATTGCAGGTATCTCTATGTTCATGGGAATCTTTGATTAGAGAGTGGGCTTGGGACTGAAGATGCCCATTGGGAGCATGATTCTCCCTACTCTACATGTTGTACATTTCAGGAGGAACCATGGGCCAACCATGAATGCCACATTACATTTCTTTTCTTCTTGTGGGAGGAACCACTTGAAGAACTTAAGGAGGCACTCCATGGATCATGAGAAGATGGAGGAGTTAGCACAGTCAACTATTTTCCCTTTGAGGATGAGGGGAGACTCTTCTATGAGCCACTCCATTTATATGAGAAAAACATATGGTAAGGGTATTGTTGATTTTCATAGTAATTTGTCTATATGTATGCATCTCTTAACCATATATGTGCAGGGATTTTCTCAAAGAAGGAATATTATTCCTTCTAGATTTTATGGTCTACATAAGGCCATTATGGATGATCACTCCCTAAGATGATATGGGGAGGATATTTCTTATGGAGAACATTCTCACATTACACATTACATCATTCACTTTCTCCGAGAGAATGGGGCAGCAAGAAAATGGTGGGGAGGCCACCCATCATTTCATTTTCTATGGCAGTTTACAGTCAGCTGCGCTAGCTACATTTGAGGGACCATTTTCCTTCCCCCTTACTTCACATGGCAGACAACATGATTCTCCTTGTGGTTCCCTTGGTTGATATTGCTAAAGCTTTCCTTGGGAGCATGATTGGAGGGGAGACGCATTGGATGAATGTGTCCTTGGAGGGAGAGAACTCCCACACTCTTTGCACTACATATTCTAGAGGGAGCATGGGAGATGGTATGGCCACTAAAGCAGCGCATTTGTTTCCTTATGAGGTGAGCCATATGAGGAATTTGATGCCATATGACGATGACTTACAACTCATCACATATGAGATGATTTGGGCCAACATATTTCATAACGTTGGAGGAGATATCCTTAGAGATCTAATCCCCATCTTGCCATTTGAGGGAAATATCATTGTAGCCCAGGATCATCATACACTCTACACTTATCCTAAGTGGATAGGAGGACAGCGTGGGGTAGGCTATTTTGTCTACCAAGATAATATTTTCACCCCACCTACATTGCCGGAGCCAGAGGTGGAAGATGACTTTCAAGAGTTGCCATGTTGGGAGGTAACTCATTTTACATGGATGATTGCTTGGGGGATGGAGGATCCACGTGAGGAAGATTTTCCTCAACACATCATAGACTCCATGCCTTGGGAGGAGGCTTTCCATTTCTATCCTTGCAGTTGCTTGAGGACAAACAACATTTGGGAGGGGAGGACTGTAATATTCCAAAACTTTCCTACAATAAATTGGAATATTATTTTTTGTTGATTTCACCTAGGAGGAGAATAAATGGGTAAGGAGGCCCATGCATAATGATAATATAAATAAAATCCCTCATAGTATGAAAGGGGATCATCATTGGAGTTGGTTTTCACACCCTCATGTGTGAACAGGGTCATTTGCAAGTGGACAAGGTCAAGTTTGACCAAGTCAACAGTGTTGGGATAAGAGGTGGAGAACACTTAGAGAAACAGCGCAGTATGAATGGGAAGAGGGTTATTTGGTGGAGGAAACCCTAAAAGGACCCATGGAGAGGGGGCCTTCACTTGTTTAAAAGGAGGGCAAGGCAGCCATTGTTTCTCATGCTATGGATTATTGATTTCATTGTCTATGCATACATTGTGCATTCTCCTGTTGTTTAGCAGAGTTTCCAGGGGAATTCCTATTTAGGATTCCTTATCCTTCTTGAGAGGCATCTTGAGTGATTTTTCTTCATTCTCCACAATTCTTGGCTCAAGGCCAAAGCCGCCTCCTCCAGCTACAGCGTTATTTATGCTCAAGTGTAACGTTGTGTTGTAGGGTGTTGCAGTGGGGAACTGTTGGCCGGATAAATCGATCTTGCGGACAAGACCGATATCCCTAGTATCAGAGGATATTCTAGCAAAAAATAGACAATTAAATCTATCTTTCTCTAGATATATCACGATTTATAAGTAAATTCTACAAAGGTGTTACGATCCTACCTTGATCCAACGCTTGTTTGTAGTAGTCATCCTTCAGTCACCCGAAAGAGTTATCTTCAAAGATCTGCAATCACAAACAAACAAACATAAAATAGAGCCTGCATAGCATATATTCATAAATCATATCTATTATGGTGATCAAGGAATCCATAAAATAAAAAATCAATTGACAGCTTTTTGAGAAAAACAAACTTATTTGTATTAACTTTGAAATAGTAGAAGAACCTTACAACCTTTTCAACCTTGATGTTGAACAAGTCTTCCTGGGGTCCGAAGCAAGAATTTCCTTTACTCTAACAAGCTTTTCACTCTTCCAACCGAGATACATAAAAGTATGTAATCTTTCCTCATAAATCTCAGCTAAAGGAGTCTAAGTTCCAACAACACTTTACCTCAAATAATACTAAAGCTTGAACTTATCAATTGTTTTGTCCATTAGTAACCCTTTGAGGCTGCCCTACGCCTCTTTTTATAGTGCAAAAGAGGAGGTTACAGTTCCACCTATGAAGGGATAGAATCCTCCTTCAAAGGGATGAGCTCCTCACATCAAGGGGTTAGCTCCTTAAGGCATGGGATACATGAACCTGAAAAGAGCAGACTTTCCACCGCAAGATTCCTTCCAGAAGCTTCTAGAAATGATTGAAAGTGAGATTTTTAGAGTTTACTTGCACCTTTTTAATCTTTTATAGGGGTCCACACCCTTAATACAGAGAAAGTGTGGTCAAGTACGCAGGAGACATGACCATTAGGTGCGGGACCACAAGTAAGACAAAGAGAAAGTGCGATACCAGAGTTTTAGAGACTTTTGAGAGCTTTTCTCTTATTTTCAAGGCTTGATATGAGGAAATGATGTTTTTAGACTTGAAAAGGAGGAAATTATGAGTGATAATAAGCTCATACGAACAACAAAATGTCAAGGTGACAATTTTCAGTGAAACAGGAACCTCAACACCATTTCTGGAGCTGATTTTCAGAGGAGGGAGTCTCCATTCCTTTGGGAAGTTAGTGAGGAAGGTTTCAGGACTTATTGCAGATATTGGTAGCAGGCCAACTCATTCCCTTGCCCCTACAGTGCAGTTCCATCCAGTGACTGCGTTATTTCTAGTGAGCATTTGTAATGGGGCTCTTGCAGATTGTTTGGAGGGGGAGATCTTTGGTGAGGGGATCGGCCTTGCACTTTAGAAATCCATTGGAGGAGGCATATTTAGTTTGAGCATCATATTCAGCCATCTCCATCCATTTCTATTTCTAAATTACAGCTGCTACCCAGCAACTTCGGCATTTTGCATATTTTGTATATTATAGCCAATCCTTCCAAGATTGACATGAGGTAGCCTTTGGGAGTTGAGATCTTCACTCCCAATGTTGTATGGGCCATATATTTGTATATCCATGTATTTGACATATGTTAGCATGTAGTTACTCTTATAAAACTACGCAATCATATCTGGGTACATTTGTGTAGTAGTGGTTTTATCATGCTTTATGTACTTGTCTCTTGAGGCTGAGTATTGCTTATCTTGAGTAGCATTTTCCTCAGGATATTGTATTCATTTTGTTGCTGCTATTTCTTAATAAGATGGCTATGGATATTTCTCAAATTTATATGAGTTGAGTGTCACTGCTACTCCATTTTTGTGTTTTCATATTGCTGGCTCTCCAACTTTATAATATCTTAAGATATTCTCATTGTTGTAGCATTTCCCTAATTTAGGATATTACAGAATATCATAAGAAACTCAGGATTTTCATGAGTTTAACGAGTCTTGAAAATAATAACCGAAATGGACTCGAGATAGGTTTCATTTTTATACAAGCTTGAAACAAAGGAAAACTATGCTTGAGAGTGGTTTCATTTTTACACAAGCTTGAAACGTAGAAAACTATGCTTGGGAGTGGCTTCATTTTTACACAAGCTTGAAATAGAGAAAATTGTGCTTGATAATGGGAACTTGATTCATTTTTTAACGAGGTTGATACAGTAAAAGAACTATCCTCATAGAACTTTGTTTCATTTTTTAACGAGCTTGACACAAGAAAAGGAACTATGCTCATGACCTCATTCATTTTTTAATGAGGTTGACATAATAAAATAACTATCCGCAAGGACATGTTTCGTTTTTTAACGAGATTGACACAGTAAAATGAACTATCATCATGGGTCTGTTTCATTTTTTAATGAGGTTGACACAGTAAAAGGAATTATCCTCATGACCTGATTCATTTTTTAACGAGGTTCACACAGTAAAAGAACTATCATCATGACCTGATTCATTTTTTTAACGAGGTTGACATAGTAAAAGAACTATCCTCAAGGGTCTCAACCATCCTATCTATTTTGGAATCATTGGGAATCTTCCTTAAGTCAGATGAAGTGGAAGATATCATATTACAGGTCTCTATTTTTATTATTTTTGTCGTTGGTACAGCAAACGGTAACGAAAAGGTGCCCATTAGGGAAGAATCCTTAAAGAGTCCTACACCAATGTTCTGAAGAGATGGCAGGGGTCTGTGAACAAACGGAACACTTTCAGTTTCCTGGGAACTAGAGGTGAAGAAGGAGAGTTGATTGATGACTGTGATGTTTCCTCTATGGGGGAGGACGACCATACGAAAGTAAGTAGATAATACCGCAGCCATAGCATAAACCCATGGTCTTCCAAGTAATATATTGTAGTCAAGGGGTCTGTCAACGACCTCAAATTAAATAGTAATTGATTTTCCCCCTGGTTCAACTTGCAGGTTACTGAGAATTCCACGAGGCTTATATGTAACACCGTCAATAGCTTTCAATGTTGTAGGTAATTGTGATAAATTTGGCAAGCCAAGTGACTTCCAGCAACTCATAGACATGATGCAAGTATATTCACCTTCATCAATAATAATTCGATGAATGAGACGATTAAAGACATGTACTTGAATCAAGAATGCTAATTTTTCTAGTAATTGTGGCACATAGCCCACATGATTAAAGACTACAAGATTTGAATCTGTTGGATCGATTCCACCAATCACTGACAACAAAGTCTGCTTCTGGGAGGGAAAATTCTGAAGAACCTCAAGTGTTGACATAGCAGAAGGTGACTGAGAAAGATCTTCTACTACGTTATAATTTTGAATTGCACGAGCTTGAGGGTTGAATGTCAATTTATGGACAACTCCCTTCGACAGATTTATTGTTAACTAAAGAAAAATAGGCGATGGAACTGAATCAGATGAATTCTAAATCGAAGTAGTAGGTTGATTTTTAGCCTGACCATTCGATGACAACAATGGATTACTGTAATCTTTACTTCAAGTAGACACCAAAACATTATTTTTCGGCTTAGTGGTGGATAGCATAAGCACTTGTGAACTGGAAGTAGGATCTGTAGCAACCATATGGGTTTCCAGGTTTGAAAAGGGATTTTTCAACACTGCAGATGTAGTAGAAGTCTTAAGAAGCTTCGATACCTCTGTGTGGTGAGGAAAATCTCGAGTAAAATTATCCTCATTACAAATCAATCAAGGGTAACGAGGTTTCTGAGAAGAACCGGATGAATCAGATGATTTTTCCGATGGGGGTGAATTTGATTTCTTCTTGTCTTTCCCCTTGTTCTTACTTCCAGGTTTCTTGTCAATTTTTCCCATGTCAAATGACACAGCATGTATTTCAAAAGAAGATGCAAGATTAGATGCAATAGGGTTTTGATTTGAAATAGCAAGTGTAAAACCAAATGGTCGACTTGCTACAGAAGTGCTAGCATAACCAATCACACCATCGCTGCATGAATGTCCTTACAAGATGGAGAAGGAGTAATAGTAAAATTTGGTCGCGACGCATTTGGAATCTTTTCATAGACTATGCCATACTGAGTGTAAATCAAATCTAGATACCAGGCACGAGAAATTACTTTATCTTTAGTGACAACATCGCCTTTTTCCACATCCTCAGTGATACATGGCAACAAGGACTTAATAAACCACTCAGCTAAAAGCTGATAAGGAATAAATTTTTTAACCATTTGACGATGACGATGCCATTCATGTATATGATCTGATATATGAGTAGCAGTGGTCTGTTTAAAGCTAGTCAAAATTTTCGTTCTAGTTTCATATCTAATGGGTAACTAGAAGTGGGTTAAAAAAGTAGTGGATAAAGATGTAAAGTTATCAAAATAAGCTCATGGTAATTCATTGTACCACTTTGTAGCCGAACCAGTAAGTGTTTGTTGGAAAAGACAAATTTTAACAGAATCATCATTTAAGGAATTTGATGAACACCATAAATTATAAGTCATAACATGTGTAGACGAATATTCTCCATAATTCCGTTGAATTTTGGAATTTCAGAGCATAGTATATGAGGAATCATTGGCCACCAAGGTAAATAATGAATGGGGTCATTAGTGAGCCAGTATAAATCAGGTAACTCTAATGTTGCAACAAATGGCAACTATCGGTTTAGGTCAGGTTGAGCGTAACCAGGATAAGATGGAATTACCTGGGCAATAGATTGTTGTGCACCATCATATGGATTATGTTGTTGGTAACCTAGATAGGGGTAATTTGGTTGACCAAACCCTTGATAGGCTTGTTGATTAGGTCCTGGATAAGCCTGATACTGTTGGAATGGTTTTTGTGGCTGCCACGGTATCTGATAATCCAGATATTTCCCATCGGGATAATTCAAACAAGGTTATGAATAAACGGGACTAGTGGAAGCTTGTAACAAGGGTAAACTAGCCTGCGGTTGTGAAATCCCCGATACATATGGTTGTTGAACACCAGCCTGGGAAGCTGGAGTCTATAGACCCGAAACTTGAGGGTTAGGGGTTGAAAGACCCTCTTGAGTAGATTGAACAACATCCATAGAAGAAATAATAGGTGTAGTAGGTATAGATCCAACATGTTTGTTAGTATGAATCCTTTGTCGAAGTGTACGAAAAAATACCACTTTCGCTACGCATAACTAATAGCCCTAACATCAAAAGTGGCTGCCAATATCTTCAAATCTGCAGTTAGTTGATCAAGAAAAGAGCTGCAAAAAACCAGATCTATGCATAGAAAGACATTAAGCAGTAAAAAGAAGGGTTTGCTCCATATACCAATAGACAAGACAAGAACAATTTTTTGAAAGAATTTTTTGTATTAAGGGCACCTGGGAGGAAAACAAGAAGGCGTATCCAATTCTCCTCAATGGGATGGGTTCTTGGAAGTCCTCAGCACTTCAGATCTAGAATCTCTCTCTCTTGTTGGTGTAGAAAACCCAGACAAAGATAGAACTCAAAGGGAGCTCACACAACAAATAATGTAGAAAAATGTGACCAAGTGTATAGATCTAGAGTGATCTAATAGGCAACAAAAGGTGAAGAATGGTAGGAAAAACCTTCCTATTTATAACAAAATATTGGGTCATTCTAGATCTTGGTGCATGATTAAAATAATGTTAACCAAATCTAGATCCACCTTTTATGGAATATTTTATTATATTTGTTGGAGGGAAAAGTATTTGACTTGGGTCAAATCCCTTTATTTGTAAAAAATAAATAAATAAATGATTTATTTATCTTTTTAAGGAAGTGGTTGAAAGATAATCAAATAAATAATGATTTATTTAATTATTTGTGGGTGATTTGGTCATATTTAACAAGGAATATTATCTAAATAAAATTTAAATAATTATTCCTAGAAAATAATAAGATAAATAAAGGTTTATCTCATTAGTTTCTTTTTTTTGGGTTAAACATGACTAGGAATAATAATTAAATTATGGTTTAATTAATTATTCCATGAGGAAAATCAAACAAAATAGGTTTGTTTAATATTTTCTTTTGGGGTTTCCTGTTTAGACCATAAACAACCTAATAAATGTGGTTTATTAAGTTATTTTACATAGTGAAAGCAATTTTACTTAGGGTAAAATTGGTCTTACGTGGTGTACTTGGGTCCATCTAATGATAAGAGGTTATATGACCAAAAAATGGTGTAACAATGTTGAACAAGTTGATATTGATACACAAATGTTTACGGCTGAACAGGAAAAGTAGGCTTCCATTGAAAAATAGGAATTCTAGCATATGATTGACCTACAAATGACAGAGTACCACCATATGTTGGCCCCCAGCATATGGAGTAAATGGATATTGCACATACTGACTTTCATATGATGGGTATCTAGCAGAAACTAGATAAGATGTATGGTAATTGGATGGACCAACCTAATATTGAGTTGATGATGTCAATAAAGGATCAGGTCGTTCAGTACTCGTAAGAGATGAACCAGATAGAATTCCAGATGATGACATGGGCGAAGTCCATGAGACACCAGAGTAGGTTCCATTAAATCTTGGTAACCTAGTGGGATAGACAGACCACCATAAAGATGAGACTCGGGTGTCATGGAGAACATCGAAGATGAAGCAACAATAGATGTTATTGTAGTTGTAACAGATGGTACATTCTGGGATGTTGTCTTATCCATGGTTAAATAACCTAGAAAATACTCTAACGAATCTACGGGAACTTGAGAGTGAAAAAGATCAACAGGAGCAGAGTAGGTCAAACAAGGAAAAGACAGATATAAATGAAGCCTCGACCCAAAATGAGTGGGAGATGAAGGGGTTGTCTCTTCCTGAATTTCTTCCTCTATTGAAATCAAACCAAGTGGAAGTACTTCACTGTCAAGCCTAAGATAAATTTCAGGCGTTAGACTATGCGATAAAGAGGAAGACTCAATGGTTACGAATGACTGAGGATTAGACGGTTGCACGGGAACAACTTCTCGTTGTTCAAATTTGGGATCAAGATGTTCTAGTAAAATAACAATGGGTTCTGGATCAACTTCCAGTTGAACAAGCTCAGGTTCTGGATTTACCGTTTCACTAGATTTAATTTCAGTGTCCTCAGGTAACTGTGAGGGTTATGTCTCGACAGTAGCATATAAACCTAGATCGGTCGAAATGAATTGAGACTCCGTTCTCAAAGGATCAGATGATTCTGGTAAATTAGATGAAATACCATAGGTACTGAACTTGGAAGGAGGAGCTAGTCTTCATCTACTAGGTGTAGCTTATGGCGGTAAAGGTGGTTTATACGTTGTCCTACGTGAACGGTGGGGAAAGGGTTGATCTTATTCCATGATTGTTGATTGATTTTAGTACAAAAAAAAAAAAAAAAAATTAAAAAGAGGGTAATGCTAGGCCAAAGGTTTAGCAAGCAGTTGTGAGCTGCAATATACCACCCCAGTAAACCAAGGACTTAGGTACGTGCAGGAAATCTCCCCGAATGTTGTGTTCGGTGTATCATAGTGTACAAGGTGGCTGACTCAGTTACCTATGGATGGTAAGCAACCTAAAGTTTTCCTCCCAAATATACTCGATGGTACGTGGAGGCCCAATCTGAATTAGCATTGTCTAATGTGAAACCGCACAATGAGAGCATCCCCTTATACTTTTTGTAGTATAACACCGCCCAATATACCCGAAAGTACATGGATGAACTCTAACATACTTACACACGTGGAATGAGGTATCACACTCGAAATTGCAGCGCAGATCCAGTGAGGGTTTTCTTGCTTTTGTAAGCTACAACAAGTGGGATTCTAGATCTGCAGAGATCTAGCTTGTATTGGAGCCTCTTCTCATGGAGTGTGTCTTTTAACCTCCTGGAAGAGTGTTTCTCCTGTTTGTGCTTCAGATCTGTATCTTGGCAGCTGGCCAACTATTTTATTCAAGCTACAGTGCAGTTTTCATTGAAGAACTGCGTTATTTTCATTAGAGGATTTGCAGGGTGTTTTGATCCCATTTTTTATGAGAGATCTCTGGTGTTGGGCTTTGCCTCTCACTTTGGTGATCCATGGATTAGCTTGTTGATCCATGTTCTATTTAGATCTGATCTATTGTAATGAAAAGTGATATTCAGAAATTTCTGCAGCATTTTACAGATTTGCAACTTAAAACTGAGATCTACTCTTGTTTATGCATGATTTGGTCAAAACCCAAAGGGGATATTGTAAATAAGACTATCTAGTTTCTAGATCTGAAATGGATCTGATGTTTTTTCCACAGAACTATCCTAGATATGAGTTTTAATATTCAGCTACTGCAACTTCTTAAAATAACACTGTTGAGCCATTTCTTAGTTTATACATGTGTTGCAGCCTTCTTTTCTGAAGATTTCTTGCTCTATTGTCTCATGCATTCTATTGTACATTGAAAGAGATTCATTTCAATTCTGATTTGTTGTTGTATACTCATAATTTAATCATATTTTATGGCCTCCTGCTCATACTATCCAAGACTACGTTATTTCTGAAGCAGTTTGTTGTGCATAGATGCAGCCCCTCTTGTAGGGTATTTTCCCAGCTAGACTAGGTGGTGGGAGATCTGTTTACCACACCTAGTTTGATTTGTTTTTTCTCCCCTTTTGGATCTAGAATTTAGATCTGCTGATCTAAGGGGTCCAAGGGCTGTAAACTCATTTCTTCACATCAATCTCCCAGTAGTGCGTTATTTCAATAGGCTTGTTGTGTTATTCCCGATTTGGAATATTACAGTGGTATCAGAGCTACTTTCTTGGCACAGCCTGTGCCTCCTTGGAGCATCACAACCATGTTGCATTCATAATAAGATGAACCTCTTACTGAGAGGGAGAAGAGGTATCAAAACATAATTCACAAGAAGTATGATTATACTACTGATGATCAAGAAAAGGGTAAAGCCCCTGAGACTGCAAGTGACAAAGAAGGGGAAGAGTTTGCAAGAACTCTTTTGGTGGCCATGAAATATCTTGCCAAGGAGATAAAATAGATAAGGATGGATAGAATGAGGGAATATCATGGGATATTTCATCCGGGGGAAAGCTCTGACATGTCTCATCATTGGACTGGTCAACCAGTGAACTAGCCACAAGCCCCACAAGCTTCACAACACTCACAATGCCTACTTTCTTGGCTATGGAGAATGAAGGACCACAAGAGCAAGCTTCCCTTGAAGACTACTTTGTGGAGTATGATTCTCAGAGTCAAAGATTCAAGGACCACTTGAGTTTCCAAGATTTTTTTTACCTCAAGGATAGAAGAAGAACGAGGCAGTAGTATAGAGATGGTGGGTTCTTTCATAATCAGGATAGACACCACTCTATGGGAAGATTATTTTAGCTCAAATTTGATGGTTCATCCTCCATTTCTGACAAGGCATGGGTAGAAAATCTGGATATTTACTTTCAGTAGAACAAATTTTCTGAGATTGAAGCCATCAAGATTGCAGCGCTGCACTTTGAAGGTGAAGCACATAATTGGTGGTTCCATGGGTTGTCTACATTGGTACATATCAATGCGAATACCTATTCTGATTTTACTAGAAGACTAGTGGAGAGGTTTGACAGGAAGGATTCTGAAGCACCCTTCATAAGCCTTGCAAAGATGAAGCAATCAGGGGATGCAGAGACTTATATCTCTGAGTTTCTGAGATTGTTTGTCATGGTTCCTGATCTATCTGTAGCAAGGAAGGTTTACATGTTCATCAATGGCCTGGAGGAACCTTTGCATGGGTTGGTTAAGTCTACCAAGCCCATCACTTTGCATGATGCCATTGAGAGGGCAAGATACCTCCAAGATGCCTCGCCAAAAGCAAAGGCAACTTTCCAGGGCAAGGCCCCTCACTTTTCTAAATGGAAGGAAGGAAAAGATGCTCCTCCTAATGAGAGCTCTTTGAAGAAGCCTCTTGATATTGATCTCAGGAGGGAATTGAGGAAGAATACATTGCGTTTCACTTGCCAAAAGTCATGGGCACTGGGACATAGATGTGCTGCAGGGAAATCACACTACATAGAAGTATTCTTAGATTTTGAGGAGGAAGATGGAGATGATGAACCTAGGAGGGGTCACAGCGCCGATAATGATGAGGAATATCAAACACCATCCAGAGATGGGAAGGGAGCCTTTGCTCCAATAAGTGGGACTCTTGCATCTTTGAGAGGAGTGCCTAAGTACTTGACCCTAAGAGTACAAGGTTCATTCATGAAACGGAGAGTATCTGTCCTGATTGACAGTGGGGAAACCCACAACTTTATTGATGCTCATCTTGTGAAAAGGAGAGCAATCCCCATTGACACTTTTGATGGATTTTATGTTTTGGTACCAGGAGATAGGACCATGCAATGCATGCAATATGTTCCCTCACTCTCTGTCACTATGGGATCCTACACTCTGGTGGATCACTTCTTTGTAGTTGACATACCAAACACCAACATCATTTCGAGTGTCCAATGGTTGATTACCTTGGGGAAGGTTACCACTGATTGGAAATCTTTGCAGATGGAGTGGGTGGACTTGAAGAGTGGGAAACAAAAAATGATTCAAGGCATGAACACTTATCCTTCACCTAGTACTTCCACACAAAAAATAGAGATGTATTTGCACAGTGGAAGCAGGGATTTCATAGTCCCTTCTCTCATGTTCATGAGAATGCTGCAAGGGACATTCATATCTAGTGGCAAGCCACCTGGAAAGCCACCAGATTCAGATCTTGTGGGGAAGGCCTCACAAAATGCTGCTCCAAATCTAGATACAGGGAGGATTGGAGCAATGAGAGACCAAGTTACAGCACTAGAGGGCTTGGGACAGCCCAAGAATTAGGAGGATATTCTTCTTGCATCACTATCACCCTCTCTATTTTCTGAATCTGCGCTGTGGGAGGAGAAGAATGGGAGGATTAGCCTTCCAACAAACAAATTTGGCATGAGAAATGTAAAAAGGGAGATCAGCAACATGACAAGCACTTCCATGGTTGTATCAGCAGCGCTGTCATTGTTGAGCAAGGTGGATTTGTATTGGAAATCTCAACTGCTTGTAGACTATTCCAAAGATCTCCACACAGGTATGATACTAGATGACATGCAGCAAGAAGAGGGCTACTTGGTCCAAGGAGGAGTCATCTATTATCATGGTAAGGTCTTCTTGGCTAGAGCTTCCAAGCTCAAGCAGAGGATACTACAAGGGGAACATGAAGAATTATTCCTCAGCCATATACATCCAATGAAGATCTATACCCTGATCATGAGGAGCTTTGATTGGGAAGGCATGAGAGAGGAATTACATCAGCACTTTCAAGAGTGCAATAGCTCTGAAGGATTGGGGCAGCCAATGGACTCTTTGCAAGAGTCATCTCAGCCAGCTCTTCCTTTGCTTGAGAAGAGGGAAATGCTCATGCACAACTCCACGTGTATGAAGGACTATGATAGTAAAGGATCTGATCATGCCAAGCAAGCTTTATTTTCTAATTCTTTTGCCATGTTTTTGCAGGATATGACTCCTAAAGGGAGTGAGAGATCATGTGGATCTCATAAATTTTGGTGGGCCAACATATATGTTGAACTTGGCCACTCCCTTATTGTACAAAGGGAGATTCCTTCTCATGATGGGTGCTTTCATAAGGCACCAAACTTATCGAACACCTTCAGCCATGTTAAGGTGACTCATGCAGCAAATGTGTGGTGGGAAAGCCACTTACCACACCTTGATCTAATGTAGGCAGGTAGTGCACTGCGCTGGCATTACATGTGGGATTTTGACCCACCTCCTCAAGCTCAGATTTCAATTTGCATATATGTAGTCTTGCTTCCATACTTGGATGATATATTTGTATTTTTTATGGGATTGTATGGACAGAAGATGGGTAGCTTGTATGTACCACATGGTTTGGAACTACCTATACTTCATGATACATGTTTTAGATGTAGCATTGCTTCAACCATGTTTATTTATGTTGAGTTTTTCACTCCTGGTGGGATGGACTATGCACATCTTATGTTGATCCTGGAGGAACAATTCATGATGTATTGGCTTGATGAGCACTTGTCTTATGATGAGTACTTGATCCTTGATGATGCCATCAATGGCGAAGGAGAAGTACTACAGCTCTTACCCTATCAGTTGCTTGAGGACAAGCAACATTTTGGAGGGGAGGACTGTAATATTCCTACTTAGCCTAAGCTAAGAGGAATATTCATTTTTGTTTTACTTTTTGTTGCATGAATAAATGAATAAAGGAGGACATGTAAAAATTTTGAAAAGATTGAATAAATCAATGCCCATGTGAACAAAGATAAATCAGGGCCATGTCAATAAATCACTTGCAGGTGTGAAAGGGGTTTGAGCTATGAGACTGGATCAACCTTGACCAAATCTATAGTGTTGTCTAGGTTCAATGTATCTCATGAAGGGAAAGCGCAGTTCTAGAAGGAGGCCCCTCATGTGAAAGGAGCTAACTCATCAAGGTGGTTTAGGGTTTGCAAAGGCTTTCATCTTATAAAAGGAAGGGGAAGGAAGCAAGAGAAGGTTTTTGATTGATTATATTTTCGAGTATCTTGTCTGTTTAGACAAATACTATTCTATATTGTTTAGTGGAGAATTGTGCTGCTTAGCACTTGGAGTTCCTATGCAGGGATTTCACCTCTTCCCTTGAGGATTCTTGGAGGAGTATTTGCTGATTTGATCCACTATCAGGCTTTGGTCCAAGCTCTACTTCCAATTGCAGCAAATATCCAGTGAGGGTTTGCTTGCTTTTGTAAGCTGCGGCAAGTGGGATTCTAGATCTGCAGAGATCTAGCTTGTATTGGAGCCTCTTCTCATGGAGTGTGTCTTTGAACCTCCTATAAGAGTGCCTCTCCTGTTTGTGCTTCAGATCTGTATCTTGGCAACTTTCCAACTATGTTATTCAAGCTACAGCATAGTTTTCATTGAGGAACTGTGTTATTTTCATTAGAGGATCTGCAGGGTGTTTTGATCCCATTTTTTATGAGAGATCTCGGGTGTTGGGCTTTGCCTCTCACTTTGGTGATACACGGATTGGCTTGTTGATCCATGTTTTGTTTAGATCTGATCTATTGTAATGAAAATTCATATTTAGAAATTTTTGCAACATTTTACAGATCTGCAACTTAAAACTCAGATCTAATCTTGTTTATGCATGCTTTGGTCAAAACCCCAAGGAGATCTTGTAAATAAGACTATCTAGTTTCAAGATCTGAAATGGATATGATGTTTTGTCCACAGATATTTCCTAGATCTGAGTTGTAATATTCAACTGCAGCAGCTCCTTAAAATAACGTTGTTGATCCATTTCTTAGTTTATACATGTGTTGCAACCTTCTTTTTGAAGATTTCTTGCTCTATTGTCTCATGCATTCTACTGTACATTGAAAGAGCTTCATTGTAATTCTAATTTGTTGTTGTATAGTCATAATTTAATCATATTTTATGGCCTCCTATTCATACTGTCCAATACTGCGTTATTTCTGAAGCATTTTGTTGTGCATAGATGCAGCCCCTCTTGTAGGGTGTTTTCCCAGCTAGACTAGGTGGTGGGAGATCTGTTTACCACACCTAGTTTGATTTGTTTTTGCTCCCCTTTTGGATCTAGACTCCAGATCTGCTGATCTAAGGGATCCAAGGGATTTAAAATTATTTTTGCACATCAATCTCCCAGGAGTGCGTTATTTCAGCAGGCTTGCTGTGTTATTCCCGATTTGGAATATTACAGAATGTATCGCAGACAATTAACAACAGCTTCTATCTTTAACGACGCTGGTATACATCTCCAGCCTAGAAAATGTTTATCATTAATGTTACAATGTTTCTTTAGATAAATTCAGATAAATTTTATGTTGATATTTCTTATCAGTTTGTCTTTCAGGTTCACTGCGAGATGTAATGAACATTCCTAGAATGAAATTAAAATGATAAGCATTTGTTTCAATTTGATTTTCGACAATGAAAAACTAGCTACAAGGGATAGAGAAATCAGATTGTATTCAATCAACAATGAGCACATCTAAATTAAATTTCCCTAAACTATTCCTATGTAGCACTCACAATCCCTATATGCAAATGCATGTTTTTCTTTTCAATTTCTTTTAAGTTTGTATGAACGAAAAAAGAAACTATAATGCACAAACAATCACTCAAAACTTTCAAGAGAAACAAATACTGAAATGACAATTCTACTTTCCAAAAATAATGAACTGGTCAAATGTAAAATTAACTTTGGAACTATTTGACAATGAAAAAGAAAATAAAAAGAAACATTTATCAAACAAATATCCAAAGTGAGGCAAGAAAAATAGAGGCAATATGGTCTCTAGAGGAAATCATACAATTGAAACTTCAGCAAGCAAGACACTGAAATGAATTGAAAAAGACAAAATATGATAGATTTTGGTTGGTCAGAGGGGCAACGCACCCATGTGTGGGAGATAGAGCATTGCAAAGCACTATCCCTAAGCTAGCAGTGCTATGCAGAGCACTATGTCAAGACCAGCAATGCGTTGATGCCAAAGGGAACTCTAAAAAATAAATCAAACACACTACTTTTGCTAAAACACATTCAAATGACTGAAATTAAGCAAGTAAAGTCTACTAGGGTTTGATGGATAAAGATAAAACCACCAGGGAAGATTCGTCGATCCCTAGTATGGTCTCCAATTTATTTTATTGAAATCAAACCTATGGATAAGTATGCTTTCCCTAAGTGTGGTGGTCACACTTAAAACAACAGAAAGAAATATATTTGACATTTTCCTTAAAATGAATAGATAAGGGAAGAACACCTACTTGTAATCTGTTTGTTCTTCCTTGCCTCCCTTCGTCGCTCCTGTCACTCTCAATCGAACTGAACTCGTTTGATTGGTACCTGCAATGGAAAACAGAAGATAGAAAATGACATAAAGGAAAATGATCTATTCATGTTAAAAGAATTGAATTGATTGAATTTGTAAATACACATATAACATCATTGAAACATGCATTAGGAAAGGAACAAATGTATTTATTATGAAGTAGAAGGAGAATTACACCCAGTTGATCGATTCAATGTCACTCACTCCAAATTTAGTCCCATCCTCATCACACCAGCATCATCAATCCAGCAGCATAACATTACATGCACAATACCTCCAAGAGTTTTGATCTCACCAGCATAACTCTACTTAATATAAATTCTTGCTCTCATGTGCACTATGCTCAATACTCAATTTATAAGTAGATGAAGGTAGTTTGACATTAATGAATCATTGAATGGCTTTTCCAAAGATGGATGAAGAGGTTTCCTTGTTCATGGGAATAGAAGGATAAGGGGTTCAATGGCTTCATGGTGTCCATATTCAAAGTTCTCAAATGAGGTGAAAGTCGAAACAACTTCTAGAAGCCACTAGAGATTGGGAAGATTCCCGGAATCCAATGAAAAATTAACTCCTAGTCGACCAACGCACCCTAAATTGGGCCTAGATCCTCTGAAATGCAACCTTGCATGGGAGTAGATGCTCTGCAAAGCAGTTACTGCAATCTAGGGGTGCGTTGATGGCTCAATGGGGCACTTCAACTGGCATCTAAGCAGTGAAACTTTCATGAAGGAAAAACATCAATGGAATGACTTGTTTAGGGCATGTAGCAACTAATTTAGAGTATGATAGACCCTAATGGATATTGATATGTGTTTTGGGATGCTACTCAAATTGACCTGTAACAGTAAGAACATTTAGATGTGCTGACATAAACATACTGTTAAGCTCAAATGCACAAGATCTTACCCAATGATGAAACCTTTTCTTAGTACATGTATCCAACTAGACTAACTAATATTTTTCATGTACATATTTATTCAAACAACACTTATTCACTAGGTCAGGACTGATATAACTATAGTTAGATCGAGGGTCGATAAAAATAGAAACAATTTGATCACAAATCTTACCTTCCATCTCGATAATAGATGATTGATGATTAGTATTCCTAATATCCAATGTTGCGTAAATCCGTGGAATACTTTATGCAACATCCTAAAATGTATTTTCTTCCTAAGCACTATAAATTTGAGGTTTGCCACCCTGATGTTGTGGACAATATCTCCTGCGATGATCCTGGACACAAGTCCAGCACTGTAAAGGCTTCCTGCCTTCACCCTTGTTTTTTTCCTCAGGCTAAAATACTTCCTCTGTTAGATATGTTGAACTTCTTGTGTGGAATTGTATTCTCTTTTTTACGTGTATCTGGTAATCTTCTTCATGCATTATCCCACTTTCCCTTATTCTTGTTATTACTTTCCAATCCTTCTTAGTCTTAGACCTACGCTTTGATTTCTCATTCAAATATTTTATGGTTTCCTCCAACGATCTAGGCTCATCAAACTCAATCTTGTCCTTGAATGCTACTAGCAACTCATTGATGAATCTTTGAATCTTCACTTTCTCCTCTTTAAGATAAGGCATGTACCACAACTACTCCAAGATCCTGCTAGTATACTCCTCGTCAGTCATAGATCCCATCTGAAGCTCATAAAAATCCTTTGCCATGTCATCATAGTATCTGTCAGATAGATACTTCTTCCTGAAAACTATTTCGAACTCACTTCAAGTAAAATCCTCCTCCTGAATGCCTTTGAAATTATTTATATATTCCCACCAAATTTCTGCTTTTCCTTTAAGACTAAAAGTAGCTATCATGTCTTTCATATTCTTCGAGTACTCATGCAATCTAAAGAACTTATTGATCCCAAGTAACCAAGCTTCTGCATCTTGTGACTTATTCATTTCTCCATCAAATGTAGGTGGATTTTCTTTCTTAAACTCTTCTAGAAAGCACCGCTTCTAACTCCTCCTATCTAAATAGTAATAGTGATGACGATGTTGTCTCTCTGAACCAAAAATAGAATGAGATTCGCGGTCATTGTCACTCATGTTAGGTGTATCTATGAACCTGCCATATCTGACTGTATCTTCCATGTCAAACATGTATCCTGATTGAGATCTTCTACCATATGCACTGTTAGTTCTTTCCTCCTATCCATGACTAATATTATGTGGTCCTTGTCTCTGCAAACCAGACAAACTCTAAAGAATCATTGCATTACCTTTTATTGTTTCTCTTGTTCCCTATAAAGTCTTTCTTGTGACTGAATGATCCTATCATTATCTGCTTTGCAACTTCTTATCTCTGCCTTCAAAATTCTCAATGTATCTGTTATGTGAGGGGAGTGCTCACCACCATGTTTCTCATATGATCTGTAGGGAGAAACATGTGAATTGTAGTCTACCATATTGATTTTCATCCTTGATCCTCTACTTCCTGCAAACATACCATGTGAGATAAAAAAATATAAACAAAATCACACGACCTTAGTGTAGTTCATGGGAGGCTATCTCATCTGCAACAATTAGTCCATATTAGCATTATATATATATATATACATACCAACATCAACATCATCAACCTATACATGCATGACAAACACATTCTCTCGTCCATTCCAAGTGTTGAAACTGCAAGCTCTAATACCACTCGGTAACCACCCCTCCCACATTTACCCAAATCCACAAGCTCGCTATGGTAAACATGAGATGAAATTTATTGTACGAGATCCAATTTCCAAGATGCCTTATGAAAACTGGGCTCCACGTGACCAAAACTAACTACAAACACCTAGCGAGACATGATCACAATTTGACCCAACCCTATTTCATTTCAGTTTTATTTCCTTAAATTTAATACAACTTTCTATTTTTGGTAGTT
Organism: Pinus albicaulis; assembly: GCA_034641835.2. Lineage (NCBI taxonomy): Eukaryota > Viridiplantae > Streptophyta > Pinopsida > Pinales > Pinaceae > Pinus > Pinus albicaulis. The sequence goes on from CM076584.1 coordinate 1,014,009,350, forward strand.
ATTTCGGGTTCTAAACTTCTAAGCTTGTTTTGAGGGCCTAAACGACATTTTCAAGGAAAACAGAGAGACCAGAAAAGTGTAAGAAAAGTTTACTTGTTTGTTTTCATCTCCTTGTGGAGATATTTGAAACAAGGTATTATGATAGTCAAACGAAGATCATATGCTAAATTTATGACCCCGAGAAGTTGGAGGTCCAAATTACTCATTTATACAAACATTTTTTGTACATAGTACCTGTAGGTTATAAATACATATGTGTTCATCAATTCAATAATCTCACCAAACAATCACCAAGAAGGCCCTATTCCCTCTCCACATAGTTTCAACACCACTTATTAGTTCATACTTCATTAATGGATCAATACCTAAACAATCATGACAGTAGTCATTGAATATACACATCATATGAACAAAATATAACCAGAAAATAAACGACATGTAAACCAAAATAATAACAATAATAGAACAACCATTAAAGCACATAAGAACAACTACAATTAATCATAAAATTCCAAAGGAAAAGAGCTCTTATTAACATACTCAAATCCAACCAATTCAGGGACTTCCACGTATCACCCAACCATAAATTGGGATGAACCAAATCTATCTTTCATCAAATCACCCTCGCGCCATATTCCAAGCATGAATGTGGGATCTCATGGAATAAACCAAACATAAAAAAACCAAGGCTTCCAGAGGAAAAATCACCTCAACCCTCAACCAGTGATTCCATCTCATGCTTGGACATCACTAATCATCATAAAATTTGTCCAGGGTTCCAGAGCATTTGTTCCAACCCGACTCTAGAACTAGTAACTCAACCCATATTTTTCGCAGGGCTCCAAAGTGTTTGTCCAACTAAGGATCCAGGACTAGTAACTCAACCCACCAAGGTCTCCAGCGTGTTTATCCAGCCAAGGCTTCCATGACTAGTAACTCAACCCAAGTTTTTCTAGGTCTTCCAAAGCGTTTGTCCAACCAAGGCTCCAGGAACTAATAACTCAACCCACAGACCTAAGGAACATGAGCACCAATCATAAAATAAGAAAGGAAAACCCACAACACGAAGGCTATCCAGGAAATGGAAAGGCTAAGAAAAACCATTGTCAATCCAGGAAATCCTTCATGCCAATGACATATCATAACCAAATAACCACATGCATACACCATGTATGCCAAATTTAGCAAGTAAATCATACATGCAACTCAATACCTGCAAATAAATACATCTGTAGTTGTTGATCCCGTTGTCCCCTTGCGCTTTCCTACTTTCCTTCTCCTTCTTTCTCCAAATCCATTATTCTCCAAGAATGCTTCAAGATTTCTCTAAGTGTGTAAGAGTGTGTGTGAGAGAGAAATAATATAAGAGAGCTCCAAGCTAAAACTGACAAAAAGTTATGAATTGATCCTCAAAATCATTTTTATCATTGAGGCCTCTATTTTATTCAGTTTTCATCTATGTTCATTCAATTTTCCTCACATGCAATTATGTGACCCTTCACCTTCACTTTCTTCCTATTTTCCACTATTTCATAAATAAAATTCCAATTAGTGCCACTTTGCCTTTTCCATTTCCTTAGCCTATTTCCATATCCATTAGTTAATCACAAGTGATCCCCATCACTATGTTTTTTCCCAACATTCATCCTGGAATATGTGTCTAATGACCTTGGTCTTATTTTTTCCATTATTAACTTTATTACATGGATTTTTAACCAAGGTTGTTACAAAACCCTCTAAATTGGGGGAACATTGTCCTCGGTGTTCAATGACACTTATAAACCAGCAAACCACATGCTTCCCATGGACCTTTATAACACAACGCGGTGCAACATTTACATCATATCATACTAATCAAGGCTTAACCAACATATCATGAACACACTACCACTTATTGGAGTTTTATAATACAGCTCGATGTTGTATTTACATACATATAGACATAACTGAAACACAACATCAAAACATATATGAAAGAAAATTCGCTCAACGAGCGAATATAGAAGGATACATAGCCTACATCTGATCAACCATCCCCCATGTAGCTTCATTGGGCTTAAAGTGCTTCCACTACACTTTAACTTGCTCAATTGCTCAATTCCAGAGAATGAGCATATTTCACTACAAAATTCATTGAGGTTCCAGCTGGAATTATCCTTATGGATCCACCTACAATACAAACTAGTCAATCATATGATCAACATCTTTCACATACTTCTTAAGTAGCCAAAAATGGAAAAAATTATGGAATTTCATTGTCAGAGGCATTGCAATTCAACAGGCTACTAGTCCAATCCTTTCAAGAATCTCTAAAGGCCCACAATACTGAGGTGCCAGCCTGTCACACGATCCAATCCTCAAGAAGATCCTCTATGGCTTGATGTGCAAGTACACCTGTTCTCCAACCTGAAACTCTTTGTACATCCTATGTTGATTTTCATAACTCTTATGCATGCCTTTAGATTCTTCTTGATAACTTCCATTTCATGTTCCATTTATGCCAACATGTTTGGTCTTATCAATAACTTGTTCACTGGATCACTCTAACTGATGGGAGCATTACAACTCTGCCCACAAAGTGCCTCAAATGGACTCATCTTCAAATATTCTTGATACCCATTGTTGTAAGAAAACTCAACCAGTGGTAAATACTCTTCCCACTTCTATTGTTGATGCATAACATACATTCTCAACACTGTATGTTTTAACCTTGTACAGAAATTATCTGCAAACAAATTCTGAAAGAAATAAAATAAACAACAGCGAGAGCATAAAACATAAAATAGATATACACAAATATTTTCCCCCTGGATCCCAAAACTGGGACTACCAGCGTGATTTTTCATTATATTCCTTTTAGTGTTACAACACATATATATACATGTCGAAGCATTCATAAACCCTAATTCATTAACCTTGGATTAAAATATAACCGTAGTTCCCTTGATCGGATCTAAAAAATACCAGGGGACGTAAACCATTATGCCCCAAAACCATGTGAAAACCCATGCACAAAACCATAGGCGAGTCCACCCACTGAAAAATAGGGTCCAAATTTTTTTTCCTAGGGTGCTACCCCAGACCCCGTGCAAGGGGCTACCCGCCCCCTGCTAACCCGTGGACAGGTGGGGTTGTTGCCCCCCCTGTGACCCCCCTGCTGTGCCCAACACAATGAACATGGGAGGTTGTGCCCCCCGCCCTGTGCATGCAACTATTCGTGGAAATAATATAACCCATACCCAACATTCTCCCACTTTTTGTTTTCCTTCCATAGGGGGCCACATGAGAGCTTAGTCATTAGTCCAGCCTTGCAACACCCATTTTTTCTTTACACCAAGAGAACTTATGAGTGCTCACAGACTTCGTCAATGCATCTACAACATTCTTCAAAGTGTCCACCTTTACCAGCAACAACTTTTTATCCTATACCATATCTCTCACAAAGTGATATTGAAAATCAATGTGCTTTGTCTTTGAATGATAAGCAATGTTCTTAGCCAATAAAATTTCACTTTGGCTATCACAGTCTATCCTTATAGCTCGTTGCACCAACCCCATACTTGAACATAATCTTTGCAACCAAACTGATTCCTTGCTTTCATGCGTGGCTATCATGTATTCTGCCTCTGTAGTTGAAAGAGCCACTACAGACTGTATTTTACTCATCCAACTTACTGCACCTCCAATAGGCTAAACACATACCCACTTGTAGATCTTCTTTGGTCCAGATCTCCAGCCCAGACTGCATCAACAAAACCATGAATGTCCAAAACTTTATCCAATCCTGGTCTTCCCTAGTAGCACAAACCATAATCACTAGTGCCACACAAATATCTGAAAACCCACTTCATTGTTGTCCAATTATCCTTCCCTGGTTTTGACATAGACTTTCTCAATACTCCCACTGCATGTGCAATGTTGGGTCTATTATAGATCATTACATACATCAGGATACCCACTGCACTTTCATATGGAACATGGGACATATCCTCCTCTTCTTCTTGTGTCTTGGGACATTGTTCAATAGATAGCTTTACACCTACAGGAATAGGAACCTTCACCAGTTTACTATCCTGCATATTGAACCTCTGCAATATTGTCTCGACATACTTCTTGTGGTTTAAACAGAGCTTCCTCTTTGCCCGATCTCTCTTAATTTACATGCCCAAAATATAATTCGCAGCACCAAGATCCTTCATGTCGAATTTGGAGAACAATTGGGTCTTAAAATCTTGGATAATTTCTTTGTCATTTCCAATCAAAAAGTTATCATCCACATACAAGACCAAGTAAATTACACGGTCACCAATTAATTTAAAATACACTCATTGATCCTCTTTTCTTCTGGTGAACGCAAGTCCCCGTATATAGGTATTGAATTTCTGATACCACACCCCTAGTGACTTTTTCAACCCATATAGAGACTTTTTAAACCTGCATACCAGTTTTTTCTTACCCTTCACCGTAAAGCCTTCAGGTTGCTTCATGTAGATCTTCTCTTCCAGATCCCCGTGAAGAAATGTTGTCTTCACATCCATATCTTCTATCTTAAAATTAAATGTAGCAGCAAGAGATAAAATTAATCTAATGGAAGTAACCTTGGCAACAGGAGAAAAAATATCACCAAAATCAATTCCCATCACCTAGGAATAACCTTTTGCTACCAACTGAGCTTTGTATTTCTCCACCTTGCCTTCTACATTCATCTTCTTATTAAACACCCATTTTCTCCCAATGAACTTCCTTCCAACAGGAAACTCTACTAGATACCATAACTCAATTTTGTGCAAGGATGCCATTTCATCAAGCATGGCCTCCTTCCAGAGTTTTCCATCCTCTGAATCCACTACCTCCCTGAAAATTATGGGATCATCATCAGTGATAGTTAAAGAAAAATTTGAATAGAAAGTAGATGGACTATACCTTTCTGGCTGCCTTATTTCTCGAACTGATATTCTCACAGCTGGACTTTGTGGCTCTTCCTCTTCTAAATCTTGTTATGTTGTAGAGTCGGATTCATCCTCCTTTAGCTCAAACTCTATCTTCTTAGGTTCCTTTGGTAGAACTTCATGTTTAACAACATCTTTCACCTCTTTAAACACCACATCTCGACTGTACACAACCTTCCTTGTTTCTAGGTTCCAAATCTTGTAACTTTTAAACCATCCTTATACCCAATATAGATGCACCTTTCAGATTTATTATCCAACTTGGTCCTTTTCTCCTTCAGAACATGTACATATGCATCACATCCAAATACCCTTAGATGTGAAAGAGAGGGTTTCTTACTATTCCATACATCAGGTGGAGTCTTATCCTCCAAGACTGATGAAGGTGATTTGTTAACAAGGTAACATGCAGTCTCCACTGCCTCTGCCCATAATTCATGTCCTAACCCGGTACCACTGAGCATGCTTATTTCCTTTTCCATGAGTGTTCTATTCATTCTTTGTGTAACTCCATTTTGATAAGGTGTGTATTGAGTAGTCTTCTACCATGCTATACAACATTTCTTAGAGAAATCTTCAAACTCCTTCATGTAGAACTCTCCACCATTATCTGTCCTCAACACCATTATCTTCTTCTCTGTCTGGTTTTCCACTAGAGCCTTAAATTCTTTAAATCTCTTAAAGACTTCAGATTTCTTCCTCAAGAAATATATCCATGTATTCCTTGAGAATTCATCTATGAATGAAACATAGTACACATAATTTCCCAGTGATGGAACCGACACAGGTCCAAACACATCACTGTGCACAAGCTCTAATATCTTGTTTGCCCTCTTAGCACCAAAAGGAAAACTGACCCGATTTTGCTTCCCATATACACAATGTTCATAGAAATCGAAATCCAAAGAGAAATTAGACATACCCTCTACCATACCATTACCATGCAGTATCTAAAGGCCCTTCTCTCCAATATGTCCAAGCCTTTGATTCTATAGCATGGTATTTTCTCCAGAGATCGCTAGGCTTTCCACTCCACTTTCAAGAACCACAGAATTGTTGCACATATCAATAAAAGTGCTACCCTGAATCTTGTACAGAGTTCCAATCTAAACTCCTCGCATTAATATTAGTGCTCCCTAAACAATCTTGCAGGTATCTTTCTCTAACATTGTTTTTACACCTGCATCATCCATCTTGCTTACAGAAATCAAATTTCTGGCCAATGCAGGAATATGCAGAACACCAGGAAGTGTTCTAATCCTTCCACCTTGTAGCTTCAACTTCACTTTTCCACATTTGAATATTCTGCCCTTCCTATCATCCCCTAAGAAGACATCACCACCATCATACTTCTCGTACTCGCAGAACTAATCCCTGTAGAAATTATATACAATATGCATGTATATATCCGGATCCTCCTAATCTAACAATATTTATCTTCTTGCTAAATATAGAATCCTTCCACTATAATTCTTGCGGAAATTTAATCATCAATTGCAAAACACATGAAGCAATAAAAACACACATAACACAGTTGTTTAATGGGAAAGATTGAAGATGAAAACCCTAACTATTATATATTATGTATCATGGAGATCATGTAACAATATCATACAAAGCTTAGTACATCAAGCTCTCAGTACAATCAATCGTCACACACTAACATAGAAGAAATCTGCAAATCCATGCACCAATCTCAGCCTTCCTGCTAGCCTGCCTCCACTACGCAATCCACGCTGATTACAAAGACCAATTCGATGCAGTCCCACTCTCCTTGAATACGTGATTATCATTGGCAACTCCAATGTATATGTAGATTAAATTCATGCATCACTATGGTCACAACAGATAGTCTATCTCACCCTTCCACCTATCTCTGCACTGGGTCTCCATTGGATCTGACATGCACTGTAGTTAACTGTTGTATTGTTCAGTTGATTAATGAGTTATTATTTGTGAATTAATTCACACCATTCTCACTAGTGTATCAATCAGTTAGATTAGATACAACTCACTCAACTGAGTCTAACCGAGTTAAACTGAATACAACTCCATGAACTACTCTTCCAACTCTATCATAACGTTGCCACTTCATTTCAAACTGAGTCCTCCATGCATGAACTCCAGTAAACCCTTAGGAATTGCGTAATTCCTTTAGCCCACTGATTTGACAAATCTATTCATTGAAATAAAGTGCTCCAAGAGAATAAATTATTGTTTGTTGTCGGATTATTATTAAGAGCTAATAATAACCGACATGCATCTATTTTTAGATTGACGATCTATAAATAGACTTCACCCAATATTCTAAAACTAGAATTTCATCTATTTTTCCAACTTGACCAACCATCCACAAATAGCATCCTGCAACTTCTGAAATATGATCACCATGTCTAAAAATAGACATAGTCTAAAAATAGACTTACACCTAAAAATAGCCTATGTGAACCCCACCTAGTTTAGGTAATTATTTCCCAACTAGGATCAAGGATGATGTTTTGGGATGCCTCCTTCACTGTTTCTTGTTGCAAACTTCAACACTCCCTCTCAACAAGAAAGGACTGTCTTTGCATGCGACATGCAACTCCATGCATTCACCCTGCAACCTTTGCAAGCACCCTGCAACTCCATGCATCCACTCTGCAACTCTTGCTGCAACACTTCTGAAACTGAATAGCCTCCAAACAACTGAATCAGTATAATGCATCTATCATCAAATTATTTGACTTCTGCTGGTACCAACTACATGTGTCTTCAGGAACCACTGCGTTGTTGAACTCTTCACGCATGCACTCTGCACTTGCTATCAACTCGGAACTGCACTCCAGTATCCGACATTGTCACTTTGATCTCACTGCATCAATCCCTCATGCTACTGCTACTCTATGGGCACCTCGTATCCAGGTTCAATTCATGAGATCCACACCATCTCAATGAATCCTGCCCAGAAATTTCTTCTTGGATTATCCATGCATGTCGCCCCACCTCTTACCTGGTGGTATAGCTGCATGCACTCCCTCTAACCATCTGGAACGAACTTTCTCTGCATGAGTGGTTGCTACCACTCCATGATCCTCATCTTGTGGCTGCTCACGAGGTTCACTCTTACCTGCATGCAAATCCTGCTCCCTCTCAAGCTTCAATTGCATGTCTTTCTTGCACTTCCCAACAGTAGGAAGCTCCGTAGAAATCCCATCTACTTCAAGTCTGTAGAGATTCTTAGCTCGAATCCCAACCTTCTTGACTTTCCCTATTGCTTTGTGCCGAAGGAAAAATTTTCCTTCACTAAAGACAACATCATAGCCTTTATCCTCTAACATTGCGACTGAGATTAAATTCTTCTTTAAACATGGAACATGCACAACATCTTGTAAAAGAATGAGTTTACCTAATGCCCTCTGAAAGGTAATGGTACCAATGCTGGTCACACTGTATCGTCCATTGTCGCCCAACTCAACATGTAACTAGAGATCTTTCTCCACCAAGTCACTGAAAAGGTTCATATCTCCCGTCATGTGAAAGGAAACACCACTATCAAAGTACCACCCCAATCCCAATGCACTATACACCATGCATGTGATCAATGAGAAGTCAAGCTCAAATTGCGAGGCAAGAGCCTCACCAGCTGCAGCTCCAGCAGCCATCTTATTCTTCTTCTTATGTGGACAATTTGTGGCAATATGTCCAAACTCATGACAGTGAAAACACTTCACTTTGGACATGTCATGCTCTTTTCCATCTTCGCTGGCCTTAGATATAGAATGGAATTTCGTCCCCTTCTTCTTCTTCACCTTGGCAACCAAAGCACAGTCCTCTTCTGTAGAAATTATATGCACTAAGCATGCATATGTCCAAGATCCACCTGATCTCACACTATTTAACTTTATGCAAGATACTGAATCTATTCCACTTGTTAATATTTTGCGGAAAAAATTAATTACACACACATGTGAAGCATAAAAAAAAATATTCAATCGCACATAAAACAGTTTTTAACCGGAAAAGCCTGAAGCTGAAAACCCCAAATAGATATTATGTAACATGGAGATCATATGAAAATCTCATACAAGCATACAAAGCTTATCACAAGCTCTCAGTACAGTACAATCGTCATACACTAATAAGGCCCAATCTTGCAAATCCATGCACCAATCTTTGCCACCTACTAGCCTGCCTCCACTGTGCGATCCCTGCTGAAGAATAGCTCTGAATGAATTTGAATTACCCTTGCTTGCACTGTGCAATCCTCATTGGCATCTCCACTGTGTGTTGGATGCAATCAATGCATCACTAATAGTCACAACAGATAGTCTATCTTGCCCTTTCACCTATCTCTCCACTGGTCTCCACTGAAACTGCCATGCACTGTAGTTAACTGTTGTATTGTTCAGTTGATTAATGAGTTATTATTTGCGAGTTAATTAACTAATTAATTCACTCCACTCTCACTAGTGTATCAATCAGTTAGACTAGATACAACTAGCTCAACTGAGTCTAACTGAGTTAAACTGAATACAGCTCCTGTCACTTCTTCAACAGTCTCTTAACTACTTGACAGATTCTGTGAGTCCTCCATACCAATAGCTCGATAAACCCTCAAGAATGACATAATTCATGCAGCAGAGGCTATTGTACCATACATGCTGGTGAAGTGCTCCAAGAGAATAAGTTGTTGTTTAGAGTCTGATTATTATTAAGAGCTAATAATAGTCGACATGCATCTATTTTTAGATTGACGATCTATAAATAGACTTCACCCAATATTCTAAAAATATAATTTCATCTATTTTTCCAACTTGATCAACCATCCACAAATAGCATCCTGCAACTTCTGAAATATGATCGACATGTCTAAAAATAGACATAGTCTAAACATAGACTTGCACCAAAAATAGCCTGCGGGCGCACTTAGTGAAGGCGACTCTTTTCACTAAGCTCATCATATTTTTGAATCTCAACATCTTCATCATCATGCTTTGATGAAGAGCCATCCCTGGTACTTCGCCTTATCTCCTCCTGCCCAAGGTCACTCCCAACCCGGCAGTTTCTCCCGTCCATTGACAGAGTCTTCGTAGCTATGCCAACTCTTCGGAAGCCCAAGGAGAGCCAAGCTCACCAAGTCATCATCATAAAAACTGACTCCTACACTCCCAAGCTCATCCCTGCATTGGACAAAATTTTTCAAGTATACCGGAATAGTGTTGTTCTTCTCCATTTTTATTTTTCTGAGCTTATCTTTCAGCGCCAACTTCCTCTGGTCGCTGCTACTTTGGAAAAGATCTTTCAAAGCCTTCCACATAGCATATGGAGTGGCTTTCCCATGAAGGCTTGAGACAATATGGTCTCTCACACCTTCCAACAGAATCCTCCTCGCCCTTGCTACTTTCTTTTTCCATGCGTCAAGTACTGCCGCATCCGCCAAAGTGGACTTAGGAACATCTCTCTCGATGAATTCCTTCAAGCCATTATCTTCAAGCACCACCTCCATCCTGTCCTTCCAGGCTATGTAGTTATAGTTTCCCTCGATTGCATACTCCAACCGCAACCCATTGAAAGACATTTCAATGTATACTCAACTGTCGCACCAAGAAACTCCTGCAGCAAATTCGAATTTCTCCACCAACACAAAACTTAGCACCGCTTCACAATTGCAATCTCCAGTAATTAACATAGCTCCGATACCATGTAGAAATTATATCAAATATGCATGTATATATCTGGATCCTCCTGATCTAACAATATTTATCTTCTTGCTAAATACATAATCCTTCCACTATAATTCTTGCGGAAATTTAATCATCAATTGCAAAACAAATGAAGCAATAAAAACACACATAACACAGTTGTTTAACAAGAAATCCTGAAGCTGAAAACCCCAAATATCATATATTATGTATCATGGAGATCATGTAACAATCTCATACAAAGCTTAGTACATCAAGCTCTCAGTACAATCAATCGTCACACACTAACATAGATGAAATCTGCAAATCCATGCACCAATCTCTACCCTCCTGCTAGCCTGCCTCCACTGCACAATCCAAGTTGATTACAAAGACCAATTCGATGCAATCCCACTCTCCTTGACTGTGTGATTATCATTGGCAACTCCAATGTATATGTAGATGCAATTCATGCATCACTATGGTCACAACAGATAGTCTATCTCACCCTTTCACCTATCTCTGCACTGGGTCTCCACTGGATCTGACATGCACTGTAGTTAACTGTTGTATTGTTCAGTTGATTAATGAGTTATTATTTGTGAATTAATTAACTAATTAATTCACTCCACTCTCACTAGTGTATCATTCAGTTAGACTAGATACAACTAGCTCAACTGAGTCTAACTGAGTTAAACTAAATACAACTCCATGAACTACTCTTCCAACTCTGTCATAACTTTGCCACTTCAGTTCTAACTGAGTCCTCCATGCATGAACCACCAGTAAACCCTAGGAATTGCATAATTCCTTTAGCCCACTGATTTTCCAAATCTGTGCACTGAAATTAAGTGCTCCAAGAGAATAAGTTGTTGTTTATTGTCGGATTATTATTAAGAGCTAATAATAATCGACACTTCTATTTTTAGATCGACGATCTATAAATAGACTTCGTCCAATATTCTAAAAATAGAATTTCATCTATTTTTCCAACTTGACCAACCATCCACAAATAGCATCCTGCAACTTCTGAAATATGATCACCATGTCTAAAAATAGACGTAGTCTAAAAATAGACTTACACCTAAAAATAGCCTGTGTGGGCCCCACCTTGTTTAAGTGATTATTTTCCAACTAGGATTAAGGATAATGTTTCGGGATGCCTCCACTGTTTCTTGTTGAAAACTTCAACACTCCCTATGGGGAGTGAAGTGAAAGGATGCACCTGAGTCAATCAACCATGCCTCGTGATCTACACGTGTATTTGAAGAAGAAACCAAATAAAAATCCCCACCTTCATCTGAGGCGGTTTTTTCCTTTGCAGAAGGAGCATCATCAGATCCCTTTCCTTTCTCAAGAGCTTTAGATCTGCAGTTCTTTTTCTAGTTCCCTTCCTTTCCGCATTTCCAGCCTACCTTTACAGCTTTCCTGGAGATTTAGATCTCCCTCTAGATTTAGATCTCCCACTCGAAAACTTATTTTTGTTTCTGTTCTGGGACCTTCCTCATACAGATAAGGCATCTCCATTATGGCCCTCCATATTTCTCCATCTCATTTCCTCTAACAGCAAGGATGAGACAATTTCATCAAAATTCAAGGTAGTTGTATTGTTGTCTATTACAATAACCATATTGTCCCACGAATCTGGTAGAGAGAACAAAAAAATGATGCGCTTATATTCATATGAGATTCTAATATCAACATATTACAACTGACTTACCACCGTATTGAAGGCATTCAGATGCTCTATTAAGTCTCCATCCTTCATCCTCAGGTTATACAACTTTTTTCCGTAGGAACAATTTATTCACCAGAGACTTAGATTGGTACAAAGTCCCTACCTTTACCCACAAAGTATTCATCGTAGCTTCCCCAGATAAATTCAACAATACTGAATCTAAGATACAAACTGTATTGTGCTCTTTGCCTTCTGGTCCAACTTCGCCTAGTCTTCATCTAACATTGTCATTGGTTTAGTACCCTGATCTACGGCAATCCACTGATCTTTATCCACCAGCAGATCCTCCATCTTGAGCTTCCACAAATCAAAACTCTAACCATTAAATTTCTTGATCTCTATCTTTCCACTGCTCACCATCTTCTTTCATCGCAAGAATCAATCCCGCAGATCTCCCACTGAACAAGGTCTACCACAGGCCTGAGAAAAAAACCACTCAGCAACAAAGGCATCCCCTTGAAGATGAAACAACTATGATACCAAATGTATATTTTAACGTTGTATATAAATTATCTGCAAACAAATTCTTAAATAAAAAAAATAAACAATAGTGAGAGCATAAAACATAAAAGAGATATACACAGCGATTTTTCCCCTGGACCCCAAAACCGGGACTACCAACTTGATTTTTCATTATATTCCTTTTAGTGTTACAACACATGTATATACATGTTGAAGCATTCATAAACCCCAATCAATTAACCCGGGATTATAACATAACCATAGTTCCCTTGACCGGATCTAAAAAATACTAGGGGCCGAAACCATCATGTCCCAAAACCATGTGCAAACTCATGCACAAAACCATAGGCAGGTCCACCCACCAAAAAATAGGGTCCAAAAAATTTTTCCCGGGGCACTGCCCCGGACCCCGCGCAGGGAGCTACCCACCCCCTTCATGTGTGATTATTCGTGGAAAGAATATATCACATACACAACAAACATGTCCTCTATAATCTTTTTCACCCTATTTTTTTGTCCATATTTTTGTGGATGATATGTTGTACTAAGGCCCATATTTGTACCCAAACTTGCAAATAAACCGTTCTAGAACCTGGAAGTTAACTTGGCATCTCTATCGGATATAGTCATCTTTGGAACTCCATTCAACCGCACTATATCTCTGATGAAGACCTGAGCTACCTCCCTAGTTGAATGCATAGACTTCACTAGAATGAAGTGAGCTACTTAGTCAACCTGTTAACTGCAATAACCATGATAGAATCATGTTTTCTAGATGTCCTCAAAAAACCTGCAATGAATTTCGTGGAAATGACCTCCCATTTCTACTCAGGAATCAGAATCGGATGCAATAAACCACTTAGATGCTTACACACTTCTTTTACATGTTGACAATATAAACATCTCGCAACAAACTCTGCCACCTCTTTCTTCAAATTCAGCCAATGGTAGAACTTATTAACCATTTTAAATGTCTTCTAATATCCAGGGTGACCTGAATACGGATTAACATAAAATTCCCATAAGATAATCTTCTTGAGCTTGTTGTCTCCTGACACATAGATCTTATCCCTAAATCAGATCAAACCATCTGCTATGAGATGATAATCCACATCATGTTCACATGTACCTTGCTGATATAAATTGTGCTTAAGTTGATGGTACCCTTTCATCATGTTGTCATTCCTGCAAGGTCCATTCCTATAAATCGGTTCCATATGAACTCATATTTGTTATGTGATTTACCTGAACTCTTCTACTAAGAGCATATGCAACCATGTCCTATTTACCCTTAATATATATGACCTCGAAGTCAAACTAAATGATCGTAACCAACCATATAGCTTGCTTGGCATTCAAATTAGGTTGATCAAACAAATATCTCAACCCACTATGATCACTCATCAAAATGAACCTCCTACCAAGAATATATTGTCTCCACATCTTCAATGCATGGATGATCATTGCCAACTCAAGATCATGTGTCACATAGTTCTTCTCGTGGTCATTCAATTTCCATGACCCATAGCATAATACCTATTCTTCCTGCATCATAACTCCACCATGTGCTCTCTTGCAAGCATCCGTACATACAACAAATTCTTTACTTGGATATGTAATCTTTAGAACTAGAGCGTCTGTAAGCAACTGCTCAAAACTAGTTGCACTTTCCTCTGTTCATTCAAATTTATTTCCTTTCCTCTGTAATGATGTAATAGGATATGCAATTTGTGAGAAGTTCCTGTTGAACCCCCTGTAGTAACCTACCAACCACAAAAACGATCTAACCTCATCCACATTCCTAGGAGCTTCCCATTCCATGATAGCTCTGATTTTATCTGGATCCACTGCTATACCTTCCATGGAAACCACATGCCCCAAGTAATGAACCTTTTTCTAAAATAAACTGCATTTAATAATGTTGGCATACAATTGATGTTCTCTTAACAATATCAATAATGTTGTTAAATGTTCGACATGGTCTTCCTCATTATTAAAATATATCAATATATCATCAATGAAGACAATCATAAACTTGTCCATATAAGGATGCAACACGTTATTCATCAAGCACATGAAAGTAGTTAGAGCATTAGTCAAACCAAAAGGGACTACAACAAACTCAAAATTCCCATGCCTAGTCCGGAAAGTAGTCTTGTAGATGTCCTCTTCTTTGATGCGTACCTGATGATATCCTAATCTAAAATCAATCTTTGAGAACATTGTTGCTCCCTTCATTTGATTGAACAAGTCATCAATCATCGACAACAAATAAATGTTCTTGATCATCACCTTGTTCAATTTCCTGTAACCAATGCATAACCTAATAGTATTATCCTTCTTCTTCACAAACAATATTGGCACACCCCAAGGCGACACACCTGGCATCATGTATCCCTTTTCAAGCATTTCCTTCAATTGCAACTTCAGTTCCACTAACTCTAGAGTGCTCCTGGAATCAAATCGATGGAAAATTTCACTCCCCTGTGAGGTGGTAACTCTGAGATCTCAACTGGAAAGACATCTTGAAACTGCTGCAAAACCAGGTACTTGTTCAAGACTTCCACATCCGCAATATCCTTACCTTTGTCACTAGAAATATGCATTGCATATAGGACACACCCTTTCCTACAACTTCTCTTTGCCTGCATAGTTATAGCCATTCTAACTGATGTATCCTTCTTCTTACCATGCAAGATTCTATGTTCTCCATTATCGTCAAAGCACTCAATAGCCTTATCATAACAATCTACCTTGGTCTCGTGAATGTATAACCAATCCATACCCAATAGAAATTGTATGATCCCAATAGAAGAACATTTATATGCGCTGACATAGACATACCGTTAAGCTCAAATGCACAAGATCTTACCTAATGATGAAATCTTTACTTAGTACTTGTAGCCAATTGCACTAACCAAAATTCTACATTTACTTGTTTATTCAAACCACACTAATCCACCAGGTGAGGACTGATATAACTATAGTTAGATCTAGGGTCAATAAAAATATAAACAACTTGATCACAAAGCTTACCATCCATCTCAATAATAGAAGTCTGATGATTAGCATGCCTATTATCAAATGTTGCATAAATCCATGTGTGCTAGTGTATTTGACGCATGGGAGGATGCAATACACTTTGCTTAGTAGGGAGGCTGCTTACCTACATTCAAGTCACAGGTCAAAGTGGTTTTTCAAACATTAGTGAAACAAGTTCAACATGTAAAAAGCTAAGTTAAATGGAAACGTAGCATGCTACATAAACAATGAAACAAAAAATAAAACAAAATGCACAAGAAACATGCTCAATAGAGAAAACACACTAATAAATCAACAATGGAGAGATTTCTCCCTTTATTAGGTGTTGGTAGTAGTAGAAGATAGAATGTTAAATCTCTTGTAGTGGATCCTTCAAGCTAGGAAGCTCAAATATCTAAGACAAGGGGTCTCTTCCCCTCAAGTTTTCTGCAAGCCTCTCTTCCCTCTCAAAGGATAGTGGATCGACGGACATGTGGTGAACTCTTCTCTCTTGGATTGAGGTGTTGGATGACCAAAAACTGAATCCTTCCAATCCTCTTGCTACTGGACAACACAAGTTGGTTTGTTGATGAGCAATTTGGCCAGCATAACAATGTGTCTCCCATTTATCTTCCCATGGCTGACTTTTATAGACCATTATCAAATTTCCTCTCCCTCTCTTGGTCCAAGATGGATGGTGACACAAGAGTGGGGGTATGATTCTTTTGTGTGCTGCAATAAAGCCTCAAGGTGGCTCAAAGGTGACTGTACTTGGTTAGGTTGAGTGAGAATATTTTTCTCCAAGTGTGCCAAGTGGTCCTGAATGGTGACATTCCACATCCCTAGGAACACGCGGCTATCGACGGGATAGCCGCACACTCTGAGGCTATTAAAGGAAAAGCCGCAATGTGGACTTAGAGTAAGTGCTTCCTGTGTGCGATCCAAAAAAATTTCCTTTCGACCTTAGGTAAATTTAAATTTTTAGCTCCTCTAATGTATTTCTTCCCTATAAATATTTCTATGTACCTTCTACTTGAAATTTTCTAATGTCTTATGACTGTACGATTTTCCAATGTTAACAGTTGCACCCTAATGTATGAGGTATAGGAAGAACTGTATAGCCAAAATACATTATAGTTTCTTTTTTTGTGTAGTCCTTTTGAGAGAGAGAGAGAGAGAGAGAGAGAGTAACTTGCTTGAGAACTGAGTTGGGAGACCCCTTGCCATTAGTAAAAAAGACATTGTGCTCTGTTGGTAACCTGCAAGAGATAGAATGAATAAAATATTTCTACAAGGCGGGCATGTCCCATGCTCGTGATGCTTTTACTAGTTAATCTTATCTAACAGATATTGGTTCTGTATATGTCAATTTTTGGTAGTAACCTATTGTTGGTTCATGACGATGATTTCTGACACCCTCCGGGAAATTTTTCCTTTGAAAGAAGGTTGAATGTGGTGCCCACACGCATAATATTGGTATGGCATGTTTGTTTAGAACAATTTCTCATTATATGCATGGGTTTTTTACTGTTGGGGACCTTCCCGTGTAAGCATTCTTGAAATATTCTTATCAAGTCACGGGTCTTCTATTAATTCTGACAGAGTGCAATGGTTATGAAGTACGATACCATCTTGACATGAAAAATTATCTTGAATTTGAATGTCAAAAGGATCGATGACATCAATGGGAAATGATGATTCCCATAGTGCCATCCGGGGATGCCCCTATTGAGGTGAGGAGTCGTCCAAGGTACTACCTCCTTCTTGGAAAATGCTTGTTGTGGTCAACAAGAAGTAAGTATCAACCGGTCGAGATGAGTACTGATGTAAGGGACCAGGGTTTCTAGTGTAGCAGGGTGTGGTGTGATAGGTTAACTTAGGCATGATGATGATAAATGGATATAGCTAATGATGGTAGTTAAGTGGCCCGAGGTCAGAGCTGTAAATGCGAGTGGCGACAGTCATAACAATTTATGGTGAGGAAATCCCTAGAGTTGGTAGGACATCCAGGGTGGGTGTATGGTTACTATGAGTGTCATGGTGGGGTGTGGTAAATAATGCGTAGCTCTGACCAAGGTTGATTAGGGATTGTTTCTGGGTGATAAATGTGAATGGATGGTGTTGAGTCCCGAATTTGCATCTTCTCCATACACTTTTCCATACATTTTTCACTCACCTAAACCTCCAAAATTGTCAATATCATGTGCAAAAGGGTATCTAACATGGTTTTTAATTATGTTTTTGTGTTTTCTATTTGATCTAGATTTTGTTCATACAGCTGCGGAAACTTGCCACTTTCCGCAGCTGCTGTAACTTTCCGCAGCTATTTTGTGGAACTATATGCTACAGGTGTCTACAAGGAAACGAGCCACATGGGCAGGCTAGGAATGACGTGACATGGTTCGTGTCCTACTGGTTCAAGCAAACTCGTCCAAAGAAGCCGCGGTCAAAGCCGTCCACGTGGAAGTCAACTATGGAGTTTCATGTCGGCCGGACTCTGTTTCGTGGCAAATAAACATCCATACGGCCGTTTCTAAGCTTGCAGAGGTTAAATCAACATCTGTGCAGAGCTCTGGAGTTGAATTCAAGCATCCACCTTCCGTAGATTCACTTTCCAACACGGCCATACTCCTATATCCGTGGGCATAGTGGTCTACGTGCTCTCTGTCATCATGAACTTTAGGAGACAATTACAGTTTATTGTTATATATAGAGCGTTTGCATACGCACATAAAGTTAGTTGTTAGTTGATAGTTGATGTTCGTGAATAAACTCTGTTATCTGTTAGTTTGCTTTGTAGTGATTACACTGCCCTTGAGCCGTAACACTACCATTCTGTAATGAACTGCTTGTTAATATGAGAAGACTCTGTTTTTCAACTTAATTCGTGTTTGAGGATCGTTACCAAAGTTGTGTAGAGGGCCCCTGCTCAGCTAAGGTTTTGTGTATTAGTGTACATTTCTCATTTCATTTCTTTTAAAAGTCATTGTATCATAATCCATCCATATGTTCATACTTTGTAGTTGTTTCATTTCTGTTTATACATTTCCATAACTTCCATTCCATTTCTGTCTTACATGTTTTATGATTGTTAATCACTGATCAGTTTTCTTGTGTAGGTTTTAGGTAGACAGCCCGGGCATTTTTATAGCATTTTGACTAATGACATGAAACTAACATTGTTCTGCTGCTAGTTTGCTTTTCATAGCTTTTGTTTAACTTCAGTCTTGCTTTGTACATTTCAGTTTTGCTTATCTGATTCAGTAGTTAAATTTGGATATATTAAGCTGCTCATAGCGTCTTCAGTTGCCTCCGAAAGCCACAGCTGGACTGATGGTGAGGGATTGCATTATGAAATGTGTAGTTTAGTATTAGTTTCTTTTCTGCAAATTTAGATATATTAAATCATATATGACATCTTCAGTTGCCTCCGAAAGCCACAGCTGGACTGATGGCGAGGGATTGAATCATGAGTGTATGGTTTAGTATTAGTTTACAATCTGCAAATTAAATATCAGTTACACAAGTTGTTTATGATTTCTTCCGAAAGTCATAGCTGGTCTAATGATGAAGGGTCAGAAAATGAATTGATGTAATCTGATTTAGATTTATTTTGTTGCAATTTTGAATTTCCTTAAGCATAGTTTCTTTTGTGTTTAGTTGGCAGCAAGAATAGTTTGGTTTTCATGTTCTCTAGTTTACTATTTTGATTCATTAGATTAGCAGCACCTTTTCATTTCAGCAGTACACTTTTACTTTCTTTCAAGTCTTGTCATTGTAATTTTCAATTTGCTTTTAAAGTTTCAAGTTGGTAAATCATTATAGGGGATATCACTTCCTTGAACAAATATAACCAAACTTGTTTTCATTTTAGAATTTTCATTTCACCTTAGAAAAACCAAAAACGACAAAAAGTTAAGAAATAGGTTATCTTGCACATATAGTGCGCCGCACTTCATCAGCTTACGATTCCCGGATTGACAAATTAAATGCGGCAATTTAGGACACACTAAATTGACCAAACATTTTGGCGCCGTTGCCGGGGAAGTGTAACTAGGTAGCCAATTTCTTAAAAAAAAAACATAAAATCATAAAAAGAAGGGAAAACTTGATAACTTCTTGAAGTATGCTCTCCTCTTGCACCTAGTGTGATCTGGAGGATCAGAAAAGAGAGTTATTGGTTTAGTAATTTCTTAAGTATGCTCTCTTCTTGCACCTAGTGTGATATGGAAGATCAGAAAGAGAATTATTAGCCCAACTTTTGTTAAAAAAAAAACTAAAAAAAAAAATGACATGCATAGAGCAAGAGATTCTAGGGGAAGGTTTATAGCTAAAGCCAAGAGTTCGATTTTCACAACTCCATCTTCTTCAAGGCATAGACCAGATTCACCACCATCTACCCCTAGCCTTAAAATTTTTGGAAGTCAAGGAACAGCTGAATTAGAGGATTCTCCTATACCACATACTAACACCCACTTAGAAAACAAAGAGACTTTCTCTCATCCTTCCTTGGTAGAAGAACTAGAGGACTATAAGGACTCTAAAGAAACTATCATGGCAGAGGAAGTAATAAATAGAGGTGGAGGTAGAAGAGGTGGAGATAATGGAGATAACAATGGTGAAGGAAATGATGGTAGAAATAGGGACAATTTGCTTGGATTCCCTATAGTTGATGAGGAAACTCATGCAACAATGAAAAATATCTCACCATATGTTCTCCCTAACTTTTATGGATTGCGAAGTGAAGATCCTGAAACATTTCTGTTTGAGTTTGAAGTAGTGTGCCGAACTTATGACTATATGGAAGATTCTCAAAAACTCAAACTGTTTCCTTCAACATTGAAGGGATCTGCTTTGAAATGGTTCATGGGATTAGCCACTCAATCTATCGGGACTTGGAATGATATGAAACAAACATTTTTGGATAGATACTTGGACTATTGTATGCCCACCAATCACAAGGATGAGGTATTCAAAATGATGCAAAAAGAAGATGAAAATTTGGAAGACGTACTTGAAAGATTTCAATACAACTTGAAAAGAGCAAAGATGAGCAACTTAGATAATGAAACCTTGAAAGCCCTCCTATTAAAAGCCATTAGAGATTAATGGATAGACATTTTAAACATGATGGGGAAAGGAGACATTTCTCAACTTCCATTTCGTGATATAATAGAACTATGTATCCATCTCTCAAGGGGAAAATCTAAAACTGGAAAAGGGCCTAGGGATTCTTCTCTTATTAGGGCTAACAAATCTGCAACTGGATCAGTAAGTAGGGCAGAGATTGGTAATATGCTTGATGAGTTTAAAACTGATATCTTGGGGGGTCTTAGTGAACAACTAGACACCCTTAAAATCCAAAACAAGCAGAAAGCAGAAACAGATGCTTTAGCCATCTTTTGTCCGAAATGTAGAAAGAAACATGCTTTAAGGGAATTTCCCTTGGATGCAAAAGTTGTAGAAACATGTATGATTTGCTCAGAAAATCATGGGATCAAGGATTGTCCTTCAATCCCTGGACTCAAAGCTGTTTTTCAAGAAGATCCAAATTCAGTAGAATCTCTCTGTTTTGTCGCAAGGAGACCTTGGCAGGGAAAACAATCTCAAGGGTTTAATAACCCTATGAATCTTCAAACCCCACCAAATTGGAATCCTTGGCAACAACCTTGGCCCCAACATCAGAATTCATATCAGCCATGGGTACAAGGGATGCAAAATCCTTATGGGAGATTTGCTCGATTTTATCAATATCCTCCATCTTTTCAAAATCAACAAGCTCCACAACTTCCAAGCCCAAATCCACAACTTTCATTTCCATTTCCACAACAACAACCTTCTCAACAAAATACAAATCCTCAACTCATGCTCCCATACCAACAGAAGACAAATCAACTTCCAGCTCAGCCATTGCCAAATCCTAACAATAAGAATCCTCAAACTACTTATATGGTAGAAGGACAACAATTTCCTACCTATATGATTGTTCCTCTCAACGATGTACAACTCGGATCTGGTAGAGTTTTAGAAAAACCTTCTATAGACATTCAAGAGCAAGATACCTCTGAAGAGGACTCTCTTCAAGTCAATAAGGGTTTTGAGGAAGAATCTCTTCAAAATTCAAAAATTCAAAAAGAAAAAGAAAAGCTAACATCCACAACTCCTATAGTTGAGCAACTTGTATCTTCATCTACACCTCCTTTTCCGGAAAGACTACAAATTGATAAGGGGGTGGAAAAACAAATCTTGTTGCCTAACTATGACTTTCTAGATGAATTGAAGAATGTTTGTATCAAGATTCCATTGCTACAAGCCATTCCAGAAATTCCTATTCTAGCAAAAACCATAAAGGAGTTGAGTTTCAAAAGACCAGGAAGGAAACTAAAAGACACAAGAAGAATCCACCTGGTAGGAAAGATTGCAAACATTATGATGGGAAAAATTACCATGCAGAAGTATGTAGATCCAGGAAGTCCAATTGTCAAGACACATATAAATGGGATAGAAATTCCAAACACATTGATTGACTTAGGAGCTGCTATCAACATTATGAGTAGACAGACTATGGACCAGCTAAAACTTCCTAACCTTCTTTTTACACCTACTTTACTGCAACTTGCAGATCGATCAATTATTAAACCAGATGGTGTATTAGAAGATATTTCGGTCTCCTTAGATTCTTGGGAATATCCAGTAGATTTTATGATTTTGACTCCCAAGAGTAATCTAGGAGGGCACCCACTTATTTTAGGAAGACCTTGGCTAGCCACAGCTGATGCTTTTATTAGTTGTAGATCTGGGGACATGTACATTTCTAATGGTAATTCGACAAAGAAATTCAATTTGTATCCTCCAGCAAGAGCAATCACGGAAGTAGGAGACAATGAATGGGTTGATGATGAGGACACTATACAACCTGTCTTTACCATTTCTGAAATCAGTGAGGATAGTCAAATTCTGAACACATTAGAAAATTTTGAGACATCTTCAGAATATGACCCCACACAATTTCGGTTGGAATCTGACATAGAATATTTATCATCAAGACAAATGTCTCTTTACTCTATGGAAGAGTTTGGTAGTTCTACTATTGAGATTTTTCCAGGAAAAACATTGAATATCAACAAACATTTGGAAAAGTCACAACAAGAAGAACTAACCAAAATCTTGCGAAAACATTCTACTGCATTTGCATGGGAGTATACTGACATGAAAGGTATTGATCCTAAGACTTGCATCCATCACATCTATATTGAGGAAAACAGTAGACCAATCAGACAACCTCAAATAAGGATGAATCCAAATCTTAGGGAGATAGTGAAAGAAGAGCTCCAAAAACTACTCAATGTAAACTTCATTTATCCAATTTCAGATAGTTGATGGGTTTCTCCTTTGGTTATAGTACCTAAAAAGAATGGTAAATGGAGGGTATGCATTGATTACAGGGAATTGAACAAAGCAACTTTGAAGGATCACTTTCCTTTGCCTTTTATTGATCGGGTATTAGATACATTAGCAGGTAAAAAGTACTTTTCATTTTTGGATGGTTTTAGTGGCTATAATCAAATTCAGGTAGCACCTGAAGATCAAGATAAGACCACATTTACTTGTCCATGGGGAACTTTTGCCTACCGAGTGCTTCCTTTTGGGTTATATAATGCACCAGCAACATTCCAAAGAGCAGTACTAGGAATTTTTTCTGATCTAATCCATGATTGTGTAGAGGTTTATATGGATGATTTTACAGTTTATGGTAATTCATTTGAAGAGGCATTAGAAAATTTGGAAAAAGTTCTCATAAGATGTAAGGAAACAAACCTTTCATTAAGCCATGAAAAATGCTTTATGATGTTTACTGAAGGGATTGTTTTAGGACATCATATTTCGGGAGATGGGATTAAGGTTGATAGATTGAAAGTTGAAGTCATCTCCAAGTTGCCTATTCCAAATTGTCAAAGAGATGTTAGAAGTTTTCTAGGATTTACTGGTTACTATAGAAGATTTATAGAAAACTTCACTAAAATAGCATCTCCACTCTTAAAGTTGCTTACAAAAGACTGTGAATTTAAATGGGATCCTGATTGTCAATCAGCTTTTGAAACTTTGAAAACAAGAATATCTGAAGCACCTATCTTGAGAGGACCAAATTGGAAACTTCCTTTCCATATTTCTACAGATGCTTCAGATACAGCTCTTGGAGCTGTGTTGGGTCAAAAAGATTTAATTCCTTATGCCATTTATTACACCGGTAAAAATTTGACTCCCACAGAGTTGAACTATACTGTGACTGAAAAAGGGTTCTTAGCTGTTGTTCATGCAATTAATAAGTTTAGACATTACATAACAGGCTATGAAACTTTTATTCATACTGACCATTCTGCAATTAGATATTTAATGAACAAACCTGTTACTAATGGCAGAGTGACAAGATGGCTTTTACTTTTGCAAGAATTCGATATTACTGTGTTGGATAGACCAGGAAAACAGAATACAGTAGCTGATTTCTTGTCTAGGATTCAGAATACTAAAGAAGATTCTCCTGTAGAAGATAAGTTTCCTGATGAATATTTGTTTGCGGTAACTATTAAGACCCCTTGGTATGCAGATATTGCTAACTATTTGGTTACAGGGAAACTACCTTCACATTTATTTCCAAGAGAAAAACGAAAGATTATTCGGGAGAGTTCAAAATATTCATGGATTTCTAACGAATTGTTTAAAACAGGGCCAGATCTTGTGATCAGAAGATGTGTCAGGGAAGATGAAATGCCTGATATTCTTAAGGCATGTCATGATGAACCATGCGACGGACACTTTGCGGACAAAAGGACGGCCTATAAAATCCTTTCCTTGGGATATTATTGGCCTTCCCTCTTCAAAGATGCAAAACAATATGTCAAAAGGTGTGATAGCTGCCAAAGAGTAGGGAAACCTACCCTTTCGAATGAAATGCCATTGCAAACACAGGTACTCATTGAACCCTTTGAAAAATGGGCTTTAGATTTCATTGGACCTATTAATCCACCATCTAAGCAAAAGAAGTATATATTGGTTTGCACTGATTATGTTACTAAATGGGTAGAAGCTAAAGCATTAGTATCTGCTACTGAAAATTCGGTTGTTCATTTTCTTTATGAGGATATTTTTACTCGCTTTGGTGTTCCAAGAGAAATTGTAACAGATCAGGGGAGCCAATTCACATCAAATTTGGTGGAGAAGTTGATGGAAGAATACAAAATCAAGCACAGAAGAACTACTCCTTACCATCCACAAGCAAATGGTCAAGTGGAGTCCACAAACAAAGTTCTTGAAAGTATCATCACCAAAACTGTTCATCTACATAGAAGAGATTGGGCAGAAAGGCTTCCAGAAGCCTTGTGGGCCTACAAAACTACATGGAGGAATACAACAGGACATTCTCCCTATGAACTTGTTTATGGGAAAGAAGTCTTGCTCCCCATTGAGTTCCAAGTCAAGACCTTCAAGATAGCAGTTCAGTTGGGGATGGACTTATCAGAAGCCCAAAAGCATAGAATGGAGCTGTTGAATGAGCTAGATGAGATCAGACAAGAAGCAATTCTAAGAACTGATCTAGTTCAATATCAAAGAACTAAATGGCATGACAAATATATCAAAGAAAATAAGTTTCAAGAAGGAGATTGGGCATTGTTATTTGACTCCAAGTTTAAAGATTTTCAAGGGAAATTTCAGACTCATTGGCTTGGGCCATATGAGATTGACAAGATCTTTAGCAATGGAGGTGTAAGAATCAAGACCATTGATGAGTTTCAAACTCCTCTTATTGTGAATGGCCATAGATTGAAAGTTTATCATAAGCCACTCTCTAAAGAGGATTTTGTCAAGTTGTTTCAAGAAAGTTCTGCAATCAGGCTGGTACAGAAGAATTCTTCTTCTCCACCAGCTTAGCTTTTGTTTTTCAAGTTTAAAAAAAAAAAAAAAGAGAGAAAAAAAATGGTATAAGCCTGAAAACCAATCATTGATTGGCAGTCTTATACAGAAAATATGGGGTGAAAATCAGGGACACCTGACACTCTATATTTTCCAAAAAAATATGTCTTTCATTTCATTTCATTTCACCACCCACTCCATTTCATTCCACTTCATTTCATTTCCTTTCATTTCATTTCACTTCACTCCACTTCATTTCATCCATTCCATCAATAAAAATATTTTTTATGACCATTTCCACCTGGTCATCTGTCATTTGTTCATTTCTATTCAACTAAGTAATAGCTGTGTCAGTTTCCGCAGCTGACATCTGTTTCCGCAGCTGACTCCAGTTTCCGTAGCCAGAAGCAGATTCCGCAGCTACTACTCTGTTTTCAAAGAGAATGTACAGTCAGTTGTTATTTCTATAATTATGAAATAAAATGCAGGAGAGAGGATCAATGGAACATTCGAGACACTAATGAAGATCAATCAGTTGAAGACCAAGGGCAAAAGCAAGGATTCCAAAGGTATGAATAAAGTTTATTTCAAATAGTATTGAAAAACACATTTTTATATAATTTTAAACTATGAGCTCTACCCATAACACGCAATGATTATATTGACAATCCCGTAACCTTCCACGATCTCCATGTTATCCTCTTGCATTTATTCACAAACGGTTTCATCATTGAAATTCCGATTCTCACTCATGTTCAAATATCCCACCGTAGATAATGAGACGTATTTGAGTTGACAAAGGACTCTTACAAGCCGCATAACTTCATAATCATTGATTGAAACGTGTTCATATTTATGACACAGCCACCAAAATTCAAAACGCGGCCGAATGCATTATACTTTGTTAACCTCTTTGTCGTGTCTCTGTCGTGTTTACAAAACCCCGCTCTACTCATTCTCATTCCCTGTTTCACTCCATTTCGTTCCTTTTGCTCATTCACACTCCCGTATATCTACCCACAGTCTTACTCCATTCCGTTTATGTTGTTCATTTCCATTTTATGATAACATCCCCACAGTATTGTGCTCGATCCTGTGTATTACATCGTTCCATTTCCACTTAAACCCTCACAGAGGCAAACTTGTGAAGCACAGAGAAATGAAATGGGAAAATTATTAAGGGCAAAGCCGGAAGGACCGAAGTTTATAGAGGGATATCCGCAAGCAAAAGAGATGTTGAGGAAAGCTAAATGGCTGTGTTTTATTCAGAAATTCAGGGGTTACCACAGAGAAGTTACAAAAGCGTTTGCAAGATCATTTGATGGCTCGGAAGCAGAAGTTGGAGACCTCAAGTTTTTGGTCAATGAAGCATCAATAGCAACAGCCATAGAGCTTCTTCAGGAAGGAGAACATTGGTTCAAAAATAAAAGTATCAGTGATGAGGCATGGAGAACAATTCTACGAAATCAAGGTATGGATATCACTGTTTTTAAAAGAGGAATCCCTGTGCATGCAATAAAATATGAATGGGCCACTTTACTACTAATTGTTCAGAAATTTATTACATGTGAGGGCTGTTTTGGGTCTATGTACATGTACCATACTAGGCTATTGATGAATTTTCTTGAAAACCAAACTCTCAATCTCCCTTATTTTCTATTCAATAGCTTAAAGAAAATGGTTGTGATTGTTCAAAAACACTTGGGAGATGTAGAGCCTCATCTTTATCACCACGGCCTTATAAAAATTCTGATTGAAAAGGAGCTAAAGGAAAGAAAAGATACATGAGAACAATTCCTAGTTAGAAACTTCTTTGAAGAACCTCAGGAAATTCCTGAAGGTAGTTCAATTAGAAGGAGTAGAAGAAAGAGAATGAATGTTGAAACCCAAATTGCTCCTACTCAGGAAATTCCCGCAGCTAGCACAGCAAACAAAAGTAGAAGGAAAAGAACAATAGATGAAATCCAAAATACTTCTACTACTACTATGAAAAAAACTGATAGGGAAGAGAGATTGGTAAAAAGGAAGAAGAAGGAAATCAAAGCTAGGAAGCCAAAAATACCAAAAGGGAAAGAAATTATTGAGGCTGTCCATAAAACTCCTTCTTCTGAAGAAGAAGATCACCAAATACTATCTGAAAGATTAGTTTTTCTTCAAAAACAGTCATCTATATCCAAGAAGGCAGAGACAGGAAAACAAGAACAAAAGGGTAGTGTACCACAGCATGTGAGGAGAAGCAGCAGGCTTAAGGGAAAATTGAGAAAAACACAAATTAAAGGTCCTCATTTCATTGATTTGGGTGAGGAGACATCTGAACAGTCTCCAACTGACCATAGTCCATTTCAGTCAGTTAGTGAACCTAACTCCTTTCACTCCCAATCAGACAATGAGCATACTCCATCTTATTCTCAGCAAAATATTGATGTAAGCCCTCCTCGTCCAGATTTTGAACATAATTCTCCTTTGCAGCATTTTGGGGACAACCCAATGAAAAAGACACCGGAAGTAGATCCCAAGCAGCAGGAGGTATATGACTATATAGAATCCCTGGAAAAAGGCAGCCACAGGTCCAAGTACCTCTTCCATTCAGCCTCATACATTGCAGGATGATTTAGTTCAGTCATTAAAACAGGAAATTTTTGAGCTGGAGCTTTTAAATCGGCACATCAAAAATGAAAATGAAACACTGAAAGAACAGGGCAAGCTGGACAAGATCATCCATGATAATACTATGTTACATTTGGGAATTTGGCAAAAGAAGAATAAGAAATTAAAAAGGAAATGCCAAAAATTGAGCAAAGCACTTGTGAATATCAAATTTAGGTGCTTAATGAAGAAACCCAGAATGATGGCAGTACCAAAGAAGAAGAGAAGGGGGTTGGATGTGCTGGCTGAAGTATCAAGGCACATGAACTGAACAAAGAGTATCAAAATTTTGGTTGCATGAGGACATGCAACACCTTCACAGTGGGGGTATGTTGAGTCCTGAATTTGCATCTTCTCCATACACTTTTCCATACCTTTTTCACTCACCTAAACCTCCAAAATTGTCAATATCATGTGCAAAAGGGTATCTAACATGGTTTTTAATTATGTTTTTGTGTTTTCTATTTGATCTAGATTTTGTTCATATAGCTGCGGAAACTTGCCACTTTCCGCAGCTGCTGCAACTTTCCACAGCTATTTTGTGGAACTATATGCTACAGGTGTCTACAAGGGAAACGAGCCACATGGGTAGGCTAGGAATGACATGGACATGGTTCGTGTCCTATTGGTTCAAGCAAAGTCGTCCAAAGAAGCCGCGGTCAAAGTCGTCCACGTGGAAGTCAACTATGGAGTTTCATGTCGGCCGGACTCTGTTTCGTGGCAAATAAACATCCATACGGCCGTTTCTAAGCTTGCGGAGGTTAAATCGACATCTGTGCAGAGCTCTGGAGTTGAATTCAAGAATCCACCTTCCGTAGATTCACTTTCCAACATGGCCATACTCCTATATCCGTGGGCGTAGTGGTCTACGTGCTCTCTGTCATCACGAACTTTAGGAGACAGTTACAGTTTATTGTTATATATAGAGTGTTTGCATACGCACAAAAAGTTAGTTGTTAAGTTGACAGTTGTTAGTTGATAGTTGATGTTCGTGAATAAACTCTGTTATCTGTTAGTTTGCTTTGTAGTGATTACGGCCCCTTGTGAACGACTTGGAACACTTACGTAATGAATTGCTTGTCAATATAGAAGACTCTTGTACATTTCAGTTTTGCTTATCTGATTCAGTAGTTAAAATTTAGATATATTAAGCTGCTCATAGCGTCTTCAGTTGCCTCCGAAAGCCACAGCTGGACTGATGGTGAGGGACTGCATTATGAAATGTGTAGTTTAGTATTAGTTTCTTTTCTTAAAATTTAGATATATTAAGCTGCTCATAGCGTCTTCAGTTGCCTCCGAAAGCCACAGCTGGACTGATGGTGAGGGACTGCATTATGAAATGTGTAGTTTAGTATTAGTTTCTTTTCTGCAAATTTAGATATATTAAATCATATATGACATCTTTAGTTGCCTCCGAAAGCCACAGCTGGACTGATGGCGAGGGATTGAATCATGAGTGTATGGTTTAGTATTAGTTTACTTTCTGCAAATTAAATATCAGTTACACAAGTTGTTTATGATTACTTCCGAAAGTCATAGCTGGTCTAATGATGAAGGGTCAGAAAATGAATTGATGTAATCTGATTTAGATTTATTTT